>VWYE01025651.1:64527-95822 GCA_013398995.1 Alaudala cheleensis | reverse complement strand
CACACACACACACTCACACACATGCACATACAAAGCAATGATTATGAAGGGTTAAAATCTATTAAAGTGAATGCTGGGGAAAAAAAAACCAAAAAAAACAAAGACCTTCAAAACCAAAAAACCTTAACGCTCTTGAAAGAATCTTTGCATGGCAGATGCATTAATCCATCTAATAACAACTCCAGAGTCTCATAGGTCAAAACTCTTCCAGCTCTGAGAAATTTGAATTTTGTGTGGATTAAGATAAAATTAAATGGGTATATCAGCATGAAAAGTGGATAGTGGAAGAGCAGCTGCTGAAAGGACCAAATAGTCTGATTTTCCAAAGGTTAGGNACAAAGACCTTCAAAACCAAAAAACCTTAACGCTCTTGAAAGAATCTTTGCATGGCAGATGCATTAATCCATCTAATAACAACTCCAGAGTCTCATAGGTCAAAACTCTTCCAGCTCTGAGAAATTTGAATTTTGTGTGGATTAAGATAAAATTAAATGGGTATATCAGCATGAAAAGTGGATAGTGGAAGAGCAGCTGCTGAAAGGACCAAATAGTCTGATTTTCCAAAGGTTAGGTCCTAATCCAGCAATCAGGAGCTGAAGGGAAACCAAGGCATGTCATGATGATGACAGAGACTCAGAAAAGAAGTCCCCTCAATTTGATAGTTCTTTGAGTAGGGGTCAATCCTCAGTTCATCCCTTTCCACAGGAATGGTACGTATTCTTTCTGTTCCTTAGCTGTCAAGTATTTTCCTGCTGATAGAACAACACTTGGAGATAACCTATCTCTACCTCCCCCTAAGAAATGTGTCTGAAACAGATCTCCATGGGGTAAACACCCCAAAAGGTATCAAGTGAGTCTTCCTCAGACGTCCGATAGATAAAGGGAGATCTGCATATGTCCTGGTGAAAGTAATCCAGAGCACAATTTCTGAGACAGGAGCATATGTATGAGATAGGGGTGTTCCAAATCAAAATGCGGTATCTTCCAAGTCCTGCAGGGAGATGAGAGGCACTAATGTTACATGAATGGCAGATGCACTGTCCACAGGCTGTATTTTCCATGGCATCAAGCCTTCACACCAGTAAAAGATCTTTCCTAAAGCCCAGTAGTCTCCTATCAACACTGCAGAACTGGAGTTTCCAACGTGTAAGTATGAGACTTTGGGTGCACTAATTAAAGGATTAAGCCTTCATTCTCTCTCTAAATCAAATCTGTAAGTTTTTGCACAACCTTGGCAGAGTAGAAGTTAATCAAAACAATCTTCCAATGACTTGTACACTCACAGTCAGCACGGTGGGCATTTGCATTGGGCTAACACAGGGTTTGCATATATAACGACTCCAGAGCAAGCTTTGGTTGTCAGGTGTCTACCTACGACAAAACAGAGAAGGTCGATCTGACCTATGACCCAGGCAAGTTCACAGAGTAATTTGTAGTTTGAAATATGTGAAACTTGGTTGACAGGGCTCAGCCTACAGACTGTTCTGGATGACTGGAGGGTTAAGACTTATTCATACATGGAAATGCTTAAGAATGTCCACACAGGACTCGTCCTTTTGCCTCAGATCCACACCCCATCTCAGCCCAAGGTGAATTTCCTGGTTAAACAAATCTGAGCTGCCAATGGAGATAAGGAAGAACACAGGAACTTGTTCAGAACAAGAATGTTCAGGTTTGGAAGTACGCTGGGAGGGCCGTTGTATTTCACACTCAGATCCTATCTTCATTTGCATGAGCTTTCAAGAGTAGACTCTAATTAGCACAGTGTGATCCTTTCAGTAACTTCCTAGTACAGTGTGAGTGAGTATCTTCTGTTGGTTTGCACTAAATTCATCTAATCTAAATCTAAATGTAATAAAATGAAATTAAACTGGGCTTAAAGGGCTATCATAAATCTGCATGTAGATTCTCATCTCAAACCTCAACCCAGACCATTTCTGTACACAGGTTGGATATAAAGAGATGAAACTAATTTCTTTTGCAATCAAGGAGGCCTCACCTGAGCAGGAAAGAGCAAGTCATCCCCAGTGCTCCTGACAGGAAGTTTCAGACACAACTATGTGCTCAGCTGTGAATTACCACCTCTCAGCTGTGACAGCTCAACTGATGGACACAGCACCTCTTGGTCCATTGCAATGATATGGAAAATAGGATTATAGAAACCGCTGTTGGAACACACTAATTAGTCTCTCTAATTCCTGAGCTCTGACAGCTTTGCTGACAAGGCAGAAGAGCTAGCTACCTTCATCTGCTTCACTCACAGCTACTGTTATTAATTAACCTAACATGATTTCAGTTTAAATTAACACACTAGGCTGAGGAATGGGCATCCCCCTTTTTTGCAGCTGGAATGAAAACATTAGTAACCTACTACAATATGTACATCAGCTAAATCCAAAACGAATTATCAATCACACCCCTCAGTGAAACACTGCATTTTGTGGATGCTCCTGCTTATGTACTCGTGCCCACTCATGTATCTCATTTCTGTATAAACAGCTTTTTAATCATCTGGAGAATAATAAATATACTGGGTTTATAATGGCCCAGGGATGGGAATGTCACATATTGACAACCATTACTTGTCATTTTACCTATGAAGTTGGATGGGCAATACCTCAGTTGAAGTGACAGGGGGTTTTGCTTTAGTCAAGTCAGGGATGCCTTGATCCAAAATCCATTTCCATGTTGTGCATGCTCTGGCAGCCCTTGTTCTCCCACCATTTCTGACTTGCACAGTCCCACAGTGCATCTCTTCCATGCATCCCATTCTGGTTAGTTCTGGGAGTGGAGGCTGTGGCTGCTCCCCCATTGTATCCTGTTGTGCTGGGTATTGCAAAGCTGCTCTAAAACATGCTAAATCACATTCCAGTAGTGCCTGATTCTGTGGAGAGTATTTTGGGTGCACTTTCACGATATATTTAGCCATTAACCATTTCAAAAATGGATTTTTTTTATCTTGGTGAAAAAAAGTCCACTCTTTTGGTGTCATTGGAGTTAGATGATAAATTTGGGAGGAGAGTGGGAGCCAGGAAATCTGGTGTTTTCTTCCTGCCTGTCTGCTAGCTCTGTGGCCTTGGGCAAATCCTAATCTTTCTGACTCCACTTCCTAGCCTGTAAAAGTGGGCTAATATTAGTTACTTCATGGTGATGACTGCAGTAGTGATCAGTTATCAGGTCTTTTATGGAAAAAAAACCAGCTTTGAATGTTATTGCCTGTAGTATTTTTAAGAAGAACTATGTCTTTGTTATTCATATTGATATTTGAGGATTATGAGAAACATCCACCTACCCTTTATCCGTTCATCAGGATTGCTCTAAAGTACTCCTCCAAGAGTCTGCCCCTGGAAGAGGGACAAATCTGGTTTGTAATCCAAATAATTTGCTTAGGGGCATCCCAGGCGTTATACAGCTGCTATACAACATTATACAGCTGCTATACAAGCGAAAATTACCCAGTCATCATTACAGCAAATCTTAACAAGAAAAACAAATAATTATTTAATTGCAAGTTTTGTGTTTTTCTCTTGCACTTCTATTTTGTAACAATTTCTTTTTCTCCCCTATTTTGCTCTTGTTGAAACTTCTTCTTTCTCTCTCTCAGGAAATCAAAATGAAAAATCCCAAAACATTGCAGCTTAAACTCCTATTTAAGACTTTCTGATGGAAAAGCCATGCTGTCAGCTCTGTTCCAAGACGCGTGTGCCCTCAAGCAGATCCTGTTCAGATAAGCTACTCTCTTGTGTTTCCAAGTCTTTCAGTGTTCACCTGGCTCTTATTTTCCTACATGTTACTGGAAAACTCTCCAGGGCAGGGGGCATCTTGGTGTTCTCTGTTTTATCTACACTCCACATAGTCCTGTTTACAGTGCTAAGGAGCGACAGCACTGACAAAGATGAAAAGATATGATTAAGTGATCATGAGCCCTAATAATCCTCAACACTTGAGGAGTGTGTGGAAGCCTCCTACTATCAACCTGCACAAAACCAGCCTGGATTTGCCTGATCCAAATGGAAGATCAGGCCCATTCTGGAACAGGGTCAGTGCAGGCATTCCTGGCCACCCTACTTCTGGTATTTTTGTACAGTTGGGTGGGAATCTGAATCAAAGGGCTCAGCCATGGTTCTGATTCTGGAGGCAGCAAATATTTTCTGTCTGCAACACCATTGCTTGGCTCTGTAACATCAAGTAAATCTAAATATAACACAAACTCTCTATAAAAGTAATGTAAACCTCCAAGATCTATAACCTATGCTTTGCACTCTCTAATGTTCTGTGGTAGATTTTATTGCAAAGCTTCACAGAAAGCCATTTACCTACACCCACATCCTGGGTAGGACAGTGTTGTCTGACAAGTGTCTGTCTGGAGGAAGCCACAGCAAAGCCATTGTAACCAACATTTTGTGGAAAACAGTCTTTCTTATTAATTCTGTAGTCTCTGGTTACTCGCATTCCGTTTTCCTGATTCCAGGCCTTCCCTGTCATTGCTGCCATGGTGCCCCTCTGCACTAGCCAAGAAGCTGTAACAGAGCTTGCATATCTCATGTAACAAGGAACTTCACGACAAGGAATGATACAACCCAAGTCTTTGTCTAGCCTTCCCACAGAACTCCTGACACTGGTTTCACAGTACCACAAGCATGGAAGGTCTGACCCTGCAACACCCAGCCAAAAAACATCCCATTTTACACAAATGCAAGAAGATCACTGCAGATGGACTGGCTTGGAACAAATATCTCGTTTGGAAAAAGCATTGCAATGTTGGGATGTGACACACAGATATGTCTCCACCAGCTGGGAAAAGGAACCCTTCCAGGGACACGAGGTGGGTGCAGAAAGGTGTTCAAGCCTTTGGCCATGACCCAGCTGGTGTTACAGGCTGTGGGCAAACATGCAATTCATCCATCATCTCCATGGTTGTAGCGGATCAGGGTTGCCGGGTTTGTGTTTTTAACAAGGCACACGCATGAGCTGAATATAAAATTGAGACAGGAGAAGAGACAAGCAGCTGCTGGAGGCGATGACCACTGATCCTTTCCATGTGAGAGGGTAACCTTTGGTAACCCTGGCCCCATGTCATGTGACAGGGCCAGGAAATAAACCCTGGGCTCTTACCAGCACTCCTGTGCATTACACCTTTATTGCAGTGATGACAGGTTGATGGCTACACTGAAAGGTTCTTTTCCTTTGGGGAGTCCTGTCCAATGTTCAGCTTTATCCGTCCATAAATGCTAAGTAGTGTAGGGTCGCTGGGAAAGGTTTCTGCTCCCCCTTCAACCCCCACATCTGAAGACTGAGACTGGGAAAGGGGCCCCTCACCTGCCTGTCAAAAGCCACTAATTCACTGTCATCGTGGCTGGTTTTCTCCTCCCTGGAAGTGTAGAGAACTTACCTCTGTGGAAGTCTTTCAGAAGGATCTTCCTTCTTTCTCTCACTTTCATATCTCATCCCAACCCGATGTAGTAAAATACCAGTTAATTTCTCTGGGATTTCCTTGGATGTCAGGATATGACACAGATGTTGTCATTTTAAATAACTCCCCTGGCAGATTGGAGAATAGAGTTTCTCTCCTTAACTGTTTTGATAATTACATTAATAAGGGCTCTCAATATACTGCAGGGTTACAGACAGAGCTGATGCCGAGGCATTGGAAAAAGAGGATATCAGAAGTTAAATGGAGAAAGAAGTAAACTAGGAAGAATGCTAATCACAACTTGTGAGCTGACAATTTTTTGAATGCTATTATTCCTTCTTTTACTCCACCCCTCACAGCCCCTAGCTCTCTTTTAATTACCATTCGTGGGAAAGGTAAGCTGACCGGTTTGATAATTCTCAGCACCACAACAAGAGGTACAAACAAGTTTAAACTGGAGATCCTAAAAGCTTTCTCTTTGCATAAGACAAATTTATAGTTTGGAAACTAAATATTTGTCCAAAGAACTGTTGAAGGTGTTTGAGCACACAAGAGAGATGAAATGGCAGATTAAATATTTCATTTACATGCAATATGCAAAGCATTAAGTCCTATCTTAATTCTTCACCTGTTTTCTGAAATCCTTTGACAAACACAAGACATTTCAGCTCACTCTTGTTATTTTGAGTGGCTCTCAGAATCGTTTAACTATTTGGTGTTGCTCTGTGGAAGTATCCCAGGAAGGCTCAGACTCCAGTCTCAAACAGGAATGCCACAGGCTGCATGAGGGTTGGTTCCTTCTTTAGCAGACATTTCCAACATGCTGCTACTGAATAAGGATGGAACTTCACCCAGGAAACCAGATCTGATTCCGGGGGGTATGCAGATGCTCTGTGGATATGCTCCATATGAATGTTTATAAATAGAACAAACAAGCAAACAAACAAACCAATGGCCCTCCCTACCATAGAAACTCAACAAAATTTCTTTGGTGGGAACAGGGTTCGGCAATTTTGGGGCCTCTAGGTGTTTGGTGCAGTATTTACTTTTGCAAGGCAAGCCATATGACAAAGGCTTTATCAGAGCCATTTCCACCTCTGTGGTTTTTTGTTTTTGGGAGGTTTTTTTGGTAATTCACTGAGCTAGCATGAAACTGTGATCTACAGCTTACTCAACCAAAGCTGCACAACAGGGTGGCAGAGATCCCTCTTGTACACACACTTGTGCACACAGACACATGTGCACACTGTTCGCCCTTTCTCCTTCCTATCAGTACTGTAGAAAAGGAGAGAGCACTTCTCTGGGGATAGTGGTCTGATAATCTCTCACAGTCAGCTTTCAGGAGAAATATGTATTTAATCCATAGGTTCAGGTGATGATTTTGGCATACAAACTACAGGTAAACATGCAAATTTGTACTTCATCCATAGTTTATTAGAACAAAAGGTATTCCTTACTTATACTTCTAATAGAAAAGATTAAAACAGTACCAAATGTGAGCATTAGTGACTTTCAAAAGGGGTTTTTATTCTTCATGCCCTAAATGCCCAAACATAACATTCTGACGTAGCGTACAAGCTGTGATCATAAAACGAGTTTTACTGGGAAGCTATGTTTTCTTCTTGCATATCAGACTTATTTTAACTCATTCTGGGTATGTTCCAAGTGCTGTGTTAGAGATTAAAGGCAACTGTGCACCCCAATTAGCAGCTAGCCCTTTCTAAGTAAAAATATTTCTGAGGGGTGAGATGAAAGTGGATAATTTCTGTTCATTGGCAGTAGAGAGCTGGGGCGGGTTATTTTTCACTAAATGGTTATACCTTGATTTTGAGCACCTCAAGATTTCAAATGAGTGACCACGTAAAAATGAAACCCAGTGCAAAAATGTCCTCTAGGAATCACTTTCGATAGAGCAGCTGAGCTCTGCAGTAAAAAGCATACTGACTAGTAAAATGTTGCAACTATTCCCGGCTTCAAGCTCTCCGGCACAAAATCTAGCTCAGGGGCACTAATCTCTCCGTCTTTCATGCAAAACTGTTTGGCTACAGTGGCAGTGCAGGCCGTAAAAACTATTGCTTCCCTTGAACCAAGGCAGCAGAAAATTCACGCTGTTCCAGGGGGACAGTCGGCCGCGGGGCTGAAAGAAGTCGCGTTCAGAAGGACTTTACCACCTCTTTCAGACTACGATTTCTCTATGCGAGTGCAAATCCTGCCTTGTACACTCTGTAAGTGAGAGTGATTTTTCCCTTTGGAGTAATATGGAGTTTACCAACTAAAAATTGAGCAAATAAATCTCGAAACTGTATTTCAGGGGTGTATTTTACACCTGGAAGACTTGTTTTAATTTTCACATATTCACAGAGGCCTATAAATCTTACTTTTCACCCGCTTAACCTTCTGGGGGAAAAAACCAAACCATNAGAAGAAGAAGAAGAAAAAGAGAAGAGCACCGTCAGGCGCAGTTAAACAGCCGGGTGAAGACAGCCCGCCTAGCCCTGACGCGGCGGCAATGGGCCGGGGGAGCCCCGCGGTGCTGCCCGTGCTCCGGGCGGGCAGGAGCGGGATGGACGCTGCCCGGCGCGGTGCCCACGGGCACCCCGGCCACCCGTAGCCTCGCTTGCTACACGGCTCTCCTAAAAACAGAGCTTTCCCCGGTGCCTCGGCCTTGTCCGTCCTATTCCCCCTCCGCCTGGTATAAACTGCCGGCGTCTGCTATTAACTTTCTAACGAGCAGGATCGGGGAAGGGGAGTCACCCACCCGGGTTAAACCACCCCAGGATACCGACAGGGACCTCGATGACTGATTTATTCGCTGCCATTGTTTTACTAGACAACATTCGCTTCCCGAGAAACCGGGTGTCTCGGCTTCATATTGTTCGGAAATGTCCTTGAAAATACCCCATCTGCCCCTCGTTTCGCCAATCGTAACACCTCTTTGATTTGAAGGAGAGAAAGCTTAGATCCTGTTTTTTATTGAAACCAGCGGAGGACCTTGGGAGGAGGGGGCGGGAGGGAGGAGAAAATGGGAGAGGGAGCAGGGCCGGGGGCAGCCGTCGGTCGGCATTAATCACACCTCCACTTTGTCAGGAGGAGACGGTGCCGATGCTTGCGGCACACGTTTGGGCTGCCCGGGTCTCCGCATCGCCTGCGGCCGGCAGCTGGGCCCTGCGCGGGGAGCGGCGGAGCTGCCGGCACCTGAGCGGCTCCGCGTCCCGCCCGCAGCCGGAGCCCAGTAACACGCGGGATTACAGACTAGGATGAGCCTGTGGATGCAGGTTTACCTCCTGCTCACCGAGGCGGTTCCTTGCCCCGCAGCCAAGGGAAAATCCAGGGATGCAGGCTTTTGGGCGGAAAGCCTCGCTTGTAGAGTTGAAACTTCAGCATTTCCCTGGAAACACTTCCTCAAAAGATCTTTCCAAATACACACAAAACCCCTGTCATCTACAAACACATCTGTGGGTGTATAGGCGTGTTGGCTTGCACACGTGAATTCGATAATACGTACATCTCTTCCTTGTGTAAGTGAACTTCCTGCTACCAGATTTCCCTTCTTCAGTTTGCCCTTTTCCTTGATATGCCAGGCTCTGCCATTAAATATCAGCCACGATAGAGTTTTTTGGGGCGAACTCAGCTAGAGACGAATTTATTAATCTGAAGTAGTCCCTGCCCTCTGCACTGAAAATAACACAACGTAATAATTGCAGGACTGTGGCTTTAGCACAACTCCGAGCTCAGAGCACAGCCCACATCCTGGTCCCCATTCCGGTGCCCCGTGAATCGGGCGTTTGTGTCGGCCTATGTGAGTGCTAGTTATTCCGGGCTGGACAAAAGCCTCCATCGGCTCCTGAAGGCGTGACACTGGTGGGAGCAAAGAAAAAGCTTCCCTGTGGGCTCCCTCGCTACTAGTATGAAGGGAAAATTGTCTACCCTAGTGGGTCACCTTCGCCGGGAAGTGGACAGAGAGACGGGAAGGATGGGCAGGAGACACGGGAGCAAGGATCGCGCGTGGGAGCCCGCGCAGCGTGTATCTCGCTGCTCCTCATGGGCGCACACACGCACACACGCAAATGGTCCGCGCTGCAGAGCCCGCTCCCGGGACCCAGCCGTGGGATAGCCTCGTGATGGGCTGGCGGGGTTGCCCTCGCCGTCCCAAGCCGGTGCTCAGCGGGATGAGAGCATCTCCCTGCCAACGAGGCTTTGCTCTGCCCCGCTTCCCCACCTCAGGGGTGCAGCTCCAGTGGGAGAGGGGAAACAGGAGGTCCCACCACCCGATAGAGCTAGCATAGAAACTAGCCGGTACATAAATATGGATTTCTTCCAGGGGTATTGGGATGAAGCAGAAATGTTTGGCTCTTAGGTTTTCCGAGCTTTTTCTTTTTTCAATACTCTGTCCGTGACGGTGTGATCCGTCTTACCCTGACATAGAGAAAATAACACTAAATTGAGTTTCTTTTCATAGCTTTTTGAGTATCTATCCTTCTTGCAGATTAAACGAGGGGCTGTTGGGGGAAAAAAATCCCAACACTGTGAAAGGAATAAAACTCTTAAGTCCATAAAGATGAAATGTAACAAGTATGTTGAATACATAACGCTGCTATATAACAGTTTCAATTAGTTGAGTAAGTCCTCTGTAACGTCTTGTAAAGGTGTAAGGACACGTTTACAGTAAAAGCAACATAATGTTCTCAACTGTACGAGTTAATTATTTCCAGATTTTTTTTTCCACAAGTAAAGGCTCTGTCCGGGTATAAAACAAGTGGTGTATTTTTTCCAGCATTAAACGTCTTGAGTTCATAATGAGAAGCGGAGGAGAGAACGGACAGTTAAATAATTAGACGCAGGGATTTCAGAGACGGAAAAAAAAAAAAAAGAATAAAACAAAAGAACAACCTTTTGTCTTTCGGGGAGCGGCGATTATGGCGACCGTGTCTCCTTCCCTCCTATTTATCTCTATTCAGTAGCAACAGTACATAAGGCAATAACGCCGCCTGGCACGGCCAGTCACGGAAGGCAGTTGTGTGTAACCAGCGGCCGGGAGGGAGTGGGGAGCAGAGACTTCCTCCCCTACAATTCACAAAATTCCGAGAAGTTTTGCGAAAAAACGCTCATCTCCAACTCAACGCGTTCAAACTTCTGGAAATAGTCGGGGCCAAGTCTCAGGAGTGTCACCAGGTCCGTGCACGATCCCAGAACTCCGTGCCAGCAGCCTTGCCCCTCTCCACCCCTCGGCCCCCCCAACTCTGCCGTTCGTCCCGCGGGGAGCCGTGGGGAGCGTGGCACCCTCCACCATCACTGGGCTGGGGCAGACCCCGAGAGGAAAGTGTCGAAACTGCGTTCGGTTCCCTCCTGCCGTCCCTCCAGGGCTGACTGTCCCTTCACCCTCATGTTTTTTATGCTATAAAGTTCGCGACTACTTTGTTCACGAGGAATTGAACTTGCTCCGGCTCCCGAGTGGAGCCGGAATTTCATCTCTTCCCCCGTGATGCTCTGCTCCCTAGCTGGACTCGTGTGTTTCTAAATACTCCCCACAAAATGAAGCCACCTCCCTTCTGCTAGTTTTCCCTTAAAATCTATCTCATATTTAAAACAAATTTTTATTTTCCTAGGTGTGGGTGTAAAGTCTCAGCCGGTCAAAGCGGACATGAAAGGGAATAACAAAGGCGGATGGGATTTCCTATGCTTAGGCCTTTCCTATGACTGCGTTCAGGACCTAAAACTCCCTGTGAGTGGCTTGACTTTAGGTTCCTGTGCTCCACAGCTTCCAAGACAAGCGTAAGATGAAGCTGACCAGAGATCCCTTGGTAAAAATCAAGGCGAAACTTAGTTGTCACTAATTTTTATTGACAATAAAAAGGCCCACAAATTCCTCTCTTTTGTACATGTTCACTCAAATTTATCTGATTTAAAACCAGGTGCTAGTAGCAAACAAAATAAAGTGTTATGGATTTCTCTTGAAGATACTTACATAATTTGTTAAAATATTTTGTTCATGATGAGCCAACCTCACTTTGAGTTCTCACACTGTGCCGAGACCAAAGGAAAAGTCCGCAGATTACTTCAATTGTTTTAAAAGTAATCTCTTTCAGCATCACTGTTTGCAGAAAGGGAACATATACACAAACATATATATATATAATTTGTCGAAATTCCTGTATTATTATGCGCACACGTATTCCAGGAAAGGCAGAGCGGTGCTTAACAGCAACGAACATTTTCCCAATCCTGTGGGAAGTCTGGAGGTGCCTGGTAGAACTAGAATCCCAGGAGCCTTGATATTTTTGGGTCTGGTTTTCACTTTTTTTTTTTTTTTTTTTATATAGAGTAGCAGGAGACACGAGTTTCTGACATCTGTAGGTAAAGTATATTTGCGCTTCTAAGGATGAGAAAACTAGAAACGTCTCTCTGACCTGCGACTGGGATCGCAGAACATACTGTTCTAAAGTAGAAATGTCAAAGTAAAGTAATTTACCACCTGGATGTCCTTGACTTGGGATGATTAAAGTTCAATCCGAGGTGTGTGCACAGTTTTACCATGTTATTTAAACGCATCAAAGGTCATAAAAGGATTCCAATAACATGAGTCGCAGACCAGAGAGCTTCCTCTGTGGAGAAATCCGTATTTTATTCTAGCCAAAACTCCAGCACACTCTTGAAAGAAAAAAGAAACAAAGAAGAGGAAAAAAAAAAAACCCAGGATGGGAGGGGGGATAGGGATTTAATTTCTCAAGGGGGTGGCAGACTTGAAAGAGGCTGGAGGGTCGGGCTCTGGGGGATACACCCGGGAAAGGACAGCGCTTTCGCCTACCATTAGCTGTGCAGACATCTAGTGGGAAAGCTTCGCCATTGCAGCCCGAGCCCTCCGCCCCGCGGGAAGGGGCTTACCCCGGCTCCTCGGACTCACCGCTGCCCTCCTGTCCGCTCCGCTCCTGTCCTCGGGCCGCCGTGGCCCCGCCGGGCCGTCCGCCGGGCCGCCGCACCGGAGCGCCAAGCGGCGATGGCAGCGCCCCGCGGCGCGGCCCCCCCTCGCCCCTATTGGAGGCTCCCAGTGCCAGTCCGGCCCCGCCCGGGCTCTGCTCCGGCGAGACCGGCCCCCGACCGATTTCAGCCCCACAGGGGCGACCCCACAACCTGCCGTGCTGCTCCGCCCGGCGCCTCGCTCCCTTTGGCACGGGCGGTGCTGGAAACCCAAGCAAGGATACCCACCCCCCGCAGGCTCTGGGGCTCTGTTTACACTTGCAAATCCCTGATTGTTATCGTCAGCAGGGGACTTTTGCCCCGGCCCCCGGCCCCCGGCCCCGGCGGGGCCACCCGAACAAGCCGGGACACGCGGGGCGCTGAGACCCGCGGCTCCGGCGGGACAGCGGATACGCGAGCTTACCCGAAACGCTTTTTGCTCCTCTCTGGGTCACAGATCTCAGCAGGAGTAGGCAGAAAAGACAGGAGGGGGGATGGGTAAAGCACACGTAGAGTTCTGCTCCAGGCTTCCCCAATGCCATGGCAGAAATTCATGTTTTCATTTACGCCACAGGGAGAGGACGGAGTATCCGGAGAAGGTGGGAGAGGCGAGAGAGAGGCGTTGACCTTGAGTTTTAATACATCTACCGGCACTACAGCGACCCATCATTCCGTGATCGGGGGTCCCAGGCTGTCTAACAGGTGGCTTCTCTTTGGGCACGACAGGCGCTTCCAAGCTACAGTGAAATCTAGTGCCAGGATTGCTTTTATTTTGCGGGAAGTTGGATGGTGGGTATTTTCTTAATTGTGTGTCCTCCTTCTGTTCCACGTTCCCTCTTCTTCTAAGGAGTTCAGATCACTCCAGCATCTTAGCTGCTACCTAATCCCGTTGCAGCTGAGATGTGGGGAGCCCCATCATCTGCCCAAATGATGAGGATGCTCGGAGATGTCTGACTTGTGAATGTTTTAACTCTTCTTCTTTCAGCACACACGTTTTTGTTTCACCAGATGAGGTTTTTCTTGTTTTGTTCCTTCAATGACTACAGATGCCAAACGTATATTTCCACACGAAGCATCAGAAATCTCTTCTGATCCTAAACAGCCATCATCTTCCATAGCTTTATTTTCTATTCTTTCCTTGACCCTTTCTCTCCCTCAAGTTGCCAGTCACCTGCCGTTCCCAAAGACTTCCCTGGCTTGCAGGAATGCTCCTCACCTCGGGAGCGAAACTGTCTCTTTGGATACCCAGCAAGGCAAAGAGACATCTTGCAATGCGCACACAGGTTTGAATTATTAGGCTGTAAATTTCGTACCGTGATAAAAGCTTCAGCTGTGTTGTTCAATATTAAAGTTTTTGGCAATAGCATCGCTTGGGTTTTTTACTTCCTTCATCCCCCACCTCAGACCTACATTACCCTCTCACAGATTTCTGAGAAAATCTTTCATGTTTTGTTTTAATATCTCATATATACGTTTCAGGTTTCTTAGCTGGTATACAAATAAGAACGGACATATGGCAAGAACATTTGATGTTTGAAAACGGGCAGAAGATACTTGCTAACCGATTTCCGCTGTGGAGTTATATGGGATTCTCTTTTTATATAGGGGCAACTTTTATGTCAGCTAGGATATTCTTGCTCACAGTTTTTAAGGTTTCGATCCTGTGGTTATTGTTAAGAAAAGTAGTACAATCGATAACACACACAACCTCCCGATAAAAGCAATTTAATCTCAGATCTCTCATTGTGATAGTTGTATACATAATTTCGTCTTTCCATCTAAGTTGTTTGTTTGGGTTTTTTTTCCCCACTTGCCACGGTCGTGCTATCTACAGAAAATGAGACTTTGAAAGCTAAAATTATGAAATTACCATTACTTGATTAGCTAGGCACTAGCCAAACTTCGTAGGAACCTCAGCATAAACTTCTCACCTCTCTTTTAGCGGCTTCCAAAGTAGTCACAATCCTGGACCCCCCCCTCCCTCCAGAATCCTAAAATTAATAGGTCAAGCAAGTCCCTCTCCTCTATATTCCAAATATTTACATCACACAAAGTGGTGATGACGTGTCTGCTCATGCCTTCGTCAGCTCACAGGGACATTATTCCTGTGGTATAACTTCCTGACGGATTTGGGAGCTGGGCTGGAGTGTTCCCCCAGCAGCAGGTGGGCTGCCGGGCCGGGGCTGTGCCCTCGTTCCTCTGGTCCCTACACCATTGGCCTGATCTGCTCAACCTGTCCAGCTTCTCACGTCTGCACATACAGGTTTCAGATAGGATCCGTGTCCACACGGCGTGATGGACTTCTCGAGGGAGGGCCCCTGTGCTGAGAATTTGTTGACCTGCCAGCAGCAAGAAGCAGCGTTCGGCGGATGTAGGTACTTCAGTGAGCAAAGGCGCACCAGTCTTTATGTTTCTTTTGCAACACGACCTATGATATGTAGCTTTACGTTACACCCAGCTGTTTGAGGGGACGGGGGAGTCGGGTTCTGATTTTCTCTTTTTTCTCTCTTTCTTTTTAGGAGGGCGGTGTGGCAACGGGCCGCTCCGGGAGATGACAGAGGATTTGACATAGTCCCCACATGCACCAAGAGAAATTGCAAAGAAATATGGTCTTGTGAAAGTGGATGACAATTGGTAATTGCTGTCAGGCAGCGAGTATCCTCCCCACAACAGGAAGGAAGCGGCTCCGAGCGAGGATATTGGCTCACTGGCACCATGGCCGCTACATCTGCAGGAAAATGGCCTCAGGTTCCTTGCGAGGGGACGGGGGAATTTCTTCCTTTAGGTATCTGCCCTAGAAGACCCGGGGGGATGCCTGGCTAGAGAGGAACCATTATTGTTCAGCCGCTCATTATTTTGCATGTCAGAGGGGTTGCTATGAAACCACTCCCTTTTCTCTGTGCCATTATTGGACTAAATATACTTTCGCTCCCGGGACTTTGCGAATTGTCTTCGGAGCGTGGGAACCTTGGCGTGTGCCCTGGAGTTCTCCTCCAGTCCCTTGGCACCAGCGTGGCTCCCTCTCCCTGGGTATCTCTGCAAAGGCTCCCAGGGCTGCGACAGGGCTGCTTTCTCTGAGTTGAAACCAACCCCGCTCTTCCCCCGTCCCTTGTCCATGGCGAGGGCGGAAGAGTTTATACCCCACATCCACGCGTGGGAGCTGGTGTGGGGGCACACGGTGGCAATGCCGGGCAGTGCCGGTGGTCTGGCTGGCGGCCGTCCATCCTCAAGGGCTCCAAGCCGGCGCGCTCAGGCAGATGAAGTCCGAACCCCAGATGAGAAGATCTAAGTCCAGGCGTGGGCAGATGTGAACCGCTGGAGTCCGCTGTGTGCGGGTTAATTAGGGTCTGACTCTGCTCCTGCCTTTCCTGGTGAGCCACAAGTCTCAGTTTTTAGCTGATTCCAGAGTAAATAGCATCATGGAAGTACAGTCAGCTGTCGCGTATGTAAGAACGGGATTTAGCCTTCAGCAGAGTCACATATGTAACTGCTTATCTAAAGAAGACATAAAATACATTAAGCTTTGGAAAAATTCATGATTCAGCAAAAAGGGAGTAATATGCTTACCCAGAGATGCAAGTTATCGACTACTCTGCATTTGGCTGGTGTTATGTTTAAAGGAAAACACTGTATAATTCGTATTTAGAAAATGTGTTCACGGTATGGATAGAAAGACATTAGTTCCATCTAACATGAAGAGTAGCAAATGTCTCTCATCATTAAAGACAGCACGTATTATATATACCTGAGAAATGTATTCTAGGCACCAGAATGCATTTTCTAGATCCCCGGTTTATTGGGATTTTACCAAATAAACTTCTAGCAAAAATGCGTGTGCTTGGTGAGATGTAAAGCTAATCAGAGAAGACGGGATCACATCACGGTATCGAGTAGCGCTTTGCTGGTAGGTGGTTGGTTGGTACTGGGAGCACCCACGACATGGACGAAGGTCATTTAAGCAGCTCTGAGGACTCAGCCGAGTCCAGCTGCCTCTTCCTGCTCGAAAGCGATCACAGATCCGTGCAGATGGTGCATTGTTTTTTGTGAAACGTGTCCCCAGGGCTGTCCCTGCGGTGTCCCACCCACGCAAGAAGGCGGCTCTAGCCAAGCCAGAGGTGGGATGCGCTTAAGGATGGGAGAGGACGCCCCGCTCCCCTCCTTGCTCCAGCAGAGGGATGAGCATAGGGTGTGATAAAGCGAGAGGCACGCGTGCGGTCACACAGACACACCAGCCAGGGCGAGGGGACACAGCACTCGTTTCAGGTGTGGGCGCCTGCTGCCCGTGTGTGCGCGATTCCCCACGGCGCTGACGGCCACGCACCTCCCTCCTCACCCATTGCCGGGAGAAGCCCCTTCCATGCGCCCTCAGAGCAGAGAAATACAAACTGCCAAAAACCATCCCGGCCCTTGCTCGAGGGGGCGAAGGAGCCATGAGGAGGTGCCGGGGCGGGACCGCGGGGCTGCGCGGGGGCAGGAGCCGGCGGCACGGCCGGGTGGCCGGGCACAGGTGCGTGTGTGCCTTCGGGCGGCCCCCGAGCCGGGCCCACGGCGGGAAGCTGCGAGGAGCCGGCACGGCCTTCCCTGCCGGGCCCGGGCTGAGGGCAGGCCGAGCCCCCAGGCAGTCCTGCAGCCACCCGGCCTGCTGGAGGAGCCAGAGGGAAACGGGACGGCAGCCACCGGACTTCTCCAGAACCCGCTCCCGCCTCTCTCCACCACATTTGACAGAGTTGCAGGGGTTTGCCAGATCCAGTGTGTTTTGGCTTTGGTTGTTGGTGTTAGGGTAATTTTTCCCCTTTCCGCGGGCAAGATTTCCACTCGCGGCTCAGGTACGTTCCAGCCAGAGCCATCCTCCCCTCCTGTCAGTGTGGTGAGTCCCTGTACCTCTTAGGATATTTCTTAAGACAGCCACGAATACAGCCCCGGGCATGTACAGTCTCAACGGAGCAAAGGGCTGAAAAGTGAGGGAAAAGAGCTGTTAGACAGAGCCAGACATTAGAGATAAACTGCCTTCATCAAGTCAATATTTTAATCACTAAAACCACTTCTGAAAAGCGAACCAAAAAACCCTCTTGAAGAATGTACTCAAACAGCTGTCTTCCAGTAAAGGCAAACATGTCCAATGTTTCCTGTATGATTTTTTTTCTCTCTCTCCTCCTTTTTTTTTTTTTCCTCTAGATACCGCGCACGGACGTCTTTAACACTGAGAGCCTCATTGTTCCCCACCCTAGGTGAAGATACGACTTTGGGTTTAGCGTGGAAAAAAAATAAAATAAAGACTATGCAATTTCTTGCACAGAGCAGCAGCGTCCACTTCTGCCCCTGAGTCCCCCCCCCCCGCCCCGGTCGGATGTAATGTGTAAATGTCACGCTATTACAAGAAAGTTATGGTCAGAAGGGGTTTTTGGAAACGCTTTCTCTCGCAGGAAAGAGAGACTTCGGCTTCTCTCCGACAGCTTTTCAAAGGGAAATAAAACAGCACAAAGTGGGCCTGAAGCTCAGGAAGAACTTTTTTTTCCTTCCTCTAATGAAAAAGGTGAAGGGATAAATTTAATTGTAATCAGGCTGCAACAATACACCATGTGATCATGTGGTAGCAATTATTACAAGCTCACAGCAGAAATAGAGAGGATATGTTATTGTAGCTTACTGTACTTTCTTTTCTTTTCTTTTCTTTTCTTTTCTTTTCTTTTCTTTTCTTTTCTTTTCTTTTCTTTTCTTTTCTTTTCTTTTCTTTTCTTTTCTTCTTTCCAAAAATGTGACCTACTGATAGATAAGGGGAGAAATCAATTTACCTTCAAAATGCTAAAACTCGATGTTTGGAGGATAAAGCAAAGAAAATCAAGGAAGAGTAACTGGAATATAATTTTGTCATCTCTTGCTATCACACGTTCAGAACATTTCAGCTAGAAGATGGGATCGACCACATAAGCTACTGCACGGCCAGCCAGGCCTCCTCCTTATCAGAACTTGCTAAGGGGAAATAAAAACTTTCTCAGCACCCTTGGTCTGAAAGAACAAACCTGATGGCAAATAAATCCGTCTCAGTTTGCATGGCAAAATTAATTGAAATTAAAAGGGGGATGGGGGGGTGGGGAATGGGATTTATCATTATGTTCAAGCAGCCTGCGGCTGACAGGGAGCCGGCAAAGGCTTCTCCTCATCACCACATTTACACAGCAGTTTAAGTAAAGTATTTTCAGTGGACTACTAACATCTAATGCCAGGCTTGAGCTGCTTTCGCCCGCCAAATATAAACAGAAAGCTATAGCACAGCCCTCCTCGCCCCGAAAATACGATGGAAAAAATGTAAAGCAAAGCAAAACAAATCAGAAAAGAGACCTCGCCTGTAAAACAGATTTAAGGATCATTCCCGATTTAATTTCTAATCACATGAAATACCTCCAGCGTGTTTTCTGAAACTGAAATAAGAAAAAAAAAATTCAAAACAAAACACCAAACCCCCAAAAACCTCCACTGAGTGAAACGATCTTCTGAGACCTGGCAGCATTCAGATTAGACCGTGTCCCACACTTCGGGTGAAAGTAGTGCCGTTGTTTTCCAGCACACCTTTTTCACAGGAGGTGCCGTTTGAATGTTTGGCTCGACTGGAATAGATAGATTCGTATCTAGTGCGCGACTGAGGATTTTTAGAATGCCTTCACAAATTTTCCCGAACTCTTCCCTTTTTGCATTTGGTGTTAAAAATTCTTCCTATTCTGTAATTATCACAGCACACCCCCCCCCCCCCCACCCCCCCCACCACGCAGTGGGAGGGAGAGAGTTAAGATGTCCTGCGAAACCCGCTCGTAAAGCTGCTTACTTCCATTAGAAACACATGAATATCCTGAAAGACAAAGTGTATTTAAAACGGACTCAGGAATGTTTATCTCAATCCCTGATGCTTTAGAAATTGTGGAAGAAAACAGCGGTGACAGTACTGCTCCAAATTACCCTTCTGGCAGGTAAATTTCATTTGCTCATGAAAATCAAATTCGATTAAGGCTCTTGCTCCTGCTATCACTTTACTCCCGCTTCTTCCAAGAATCAGAGCTCTGCAGGACGATTATTATTAGTGACTAAGATCACCGTCTAGCTCCTCCATTATCAGCTAAGATATTTTAGCGGGTTTAGAGGGATTTAACTCCGTGACAAATATATATTTTCAGCAATCAGACGCGATTTTTTTCCTTCATGCTTATCAATTAGCTCTAAGCAGTGCATGGGAAAGTAAGAGTGGATTTCTTTGGGCAACACCTTGGGGTTGGGTTGGATTTTTTTGTTGTTGTTGTTGGGGTTTTTTTTCTGTGTTCGTAAATTGTGATTAACCTACAAGAAATCAGCGTTCTCCTCAGCCGGGCATTCCCGCGGCAGGGCTGCGGAGGGTGCATGTTTGTTATCACACAAAGACGGGTCGCGGGGGGGAAAAAAAAGATACTGAGCCGACAAACTCCCCATTTTCAAAACTTGTCTTTCAACTGAAAGGACTTCTGTTTTCTCTAAGAGAAATCTTAGAGCCTCTTTAGAAGTGAATGAGTGGCCATATTCCTATCACATAAAGAGATTTTAAAGTAGTTTATATTTTCACCTTTAAGGCCATATTGCTGCAGTCTTCACTGGCAAGACTATTCTTAGCTTCATGGCGTCAGGAACACACACAGTGACATGTTTTAAAGCACTTGTAAGGGCCAAATTCCACTCTCGCTTACACTTGGGAAGTGCGTGAAATGCTTCTGACCACTCTCGATGCAACGAGGTTAAAAAAATACCACTTAGGCATTTTGTAATACCTGAGATGTGCATGGCAGTGTATCGCGATGGGTGACGACCATCAGTTAGGAATTGCCTGCCCATGAAAAGATTCAGCACCTTTTAAAATCCTTCTACTGATCATGGTTGTTCATCGTCCCGCTCCCCAAGGAATTAATACTCGTTTTAGAGGAAACGATTCAACAGATGCATTTCTCTCCAAGTTGTTTCACACTCTATATAAATGCAAAGTTCGGAGGTTTGAATCAGTTCTCCTGGAAATCTCTATGGTTCTACCATGCGCTTGTATGTGCTGTATGCTAACATTATTTCACAAGAAAAAGACAAAAAAGTAACTGGAAGCTTTGATTCGTCTGTCGGTTGCATGTATGGAAGCATTTTATTATTTGATAAGTTTTCCAAAGACGCTCAAATCAAACAGTGGCTTCAAGTAAACTCCTTAGTTTTGGTTAATTCATCCCATGAGTTCCATTGCGGAAAGCAAAAACCTCTTCCACAAGTGGTAGAGAATGGTATATGTTCAAGGCAAGGGGGGTAGGCTCGGGAGTGTTTTTATCCTTGGTGTTCTTTACAAGGTCCACGATTTTCGAAGAATATCTGTTCTGCCCGATGCCTTCTGTCCTCACGGTTCCTTTCTAATATTTAATGGCAGATACCCATTAAGACAGGAAGAAATTATAAAATGAGGAATGAAAATTTGGTATCAGGGGCATCAAAAATAGCTGACGAGGCTTTTCTCCTCTCTCATTGTCAATAATTTAGTGAAAGTACTCTAAATTAGGAAGGCAAAACAAAGCGTGAAGTCCCCCGTATCCGACGACACTAATTTTCCGATGGTGCATACGCACCCTGCAGAGGTAATTTTTGCCTATTTTGAGGAAACAGTCCAGTTCCCGATATCCTCCTCACATCATGGCAAACAAGGAAAGAGGACTGTTGTAACTACTGCTCTTATCATCAGTGAAAAGCATGGCCTTCTTCCATAATTATTACATAGACCGCTACAGTGAGTAAGAGATGCGGAGAAGGGAGAAAAGTAAGGTCTCTAATCTAATCCCCCTTATTCTTTTAGCACGCAAGGCTGGAACACCCCAGGAGGGTAAACAAAACAAAATAACAACCACCAGAAGTCAGCAAACCGGATGCTCCCCCCTGCCCCCCGCCCTGACACCCCACACACACTCCTCGTACAGTTTGCACCGGGGCTGGACACTACGGTTTCACAGGACTTCTCCCTCCTTATGGAAAAGAAGCTTGAAAAGTAGGAGCGAGAAACTCTCTGCGGTGGAGGGTGAGGGGAGTTTGGAGAGTGGGGGCGGGCTGGGGAGGGGGGTAGAGGGGAGCTGGAGAGATTAATGTTCTCATGGCTACCCGCTTTTGAACAAATCAGACAGATTTTCGGGCTGTGAATGACAGTTCTCACATTGGCTAGACTGCAACTTTCAACTTGACCTTGGCCTCTAGCCGTGTCTAACCCGTATGTAAAACAGCGCTGCCCCATAGAGCTGCCTCCCCTTCCCACTTCTCCTCCCTCGTCCTGCAAAGCGATTTTCAGAAGCAGCCTCGAGAAAACAGAAGGGAAGCAAACCAAACCAACTCATGCCATTCAAGCAATGTCTGGCCGGGGGAATCCACAGGTTTCAAAACTGGAGGCTGAAAGAAAAGGGAAAATATGCGTGGAATAAATATTTGCTTTTAGCCGTGAGGAAAAATGCGGAAAAAGAATATGAGAAGTTAAAATGGGAACATTTTACTGGCTACAATGAAGGGGGGAAAATCGGCTAAATGCTGCCAAATTAGCAGGGGGATGACAGAGACTTCAGGTATCCCAACTCATTGCACGGAAAAAGCACCTTGAAAAAATATCCTTGGGCACCAAAGAGCTATTTCTCATGGCTGGCAGCTCTGCGCTAGGCAAGGAAAAGCCTGCTCGGTAACAATGTACGTCCCGGGATTGCTCTGCGCTTGTAGCCATGAGGGCAAAACAATGCTACAACGTCAATGGAAAGCACAATAGGATAATAAATACGCCGAGCTGTCAGACTCAAAACAAAGCAACACGCAATTGGGGGGAAAAAATCAGTTTTCAGGATGGGAGTATTTGTGGCTGTTTCGTGCACACGCGTGAGGGCTGAGAGCTGTTAACGATGAGATGAACGCTGCTTTAGGTCAAGTTTATTGATAGTTCAGTGATGGAGGGTTCTGGGTTCAAGGCTGTGGGCGAAAAGTTTGGGGGAGAACGGCATCCGCGCCTCTGGGAGGATGTTAAAAAGTGAAATTATTTCACGCTAGGAAAAATTCATCCCGAAGAGAAAACGGAGTTGATGGGGGTTTTTTTTCTAGCATTCACTTGCGAAGTGGTACGGCCTTCAAAAAAAAACCCTTATTTTTCAACCGATAATCCATTTTGTTTTCCCAGCACACACATGCAGACAAAAAATGCCGTGGGTCCGTGCACACACCATGCAAGCCGATGTGATATTTTACAGCCGAAAAAGATTCGAGTCGAATCGTAGGCCCAGGATTTTATTATTACGGCAACAAATAATAAAGTGGTATCGCGATGAATATCCAGTTAACTCTCCCGCTTCCCAAGACCTTCCTAAAAGATGATAATAAATAAAATGGGGGTTTCCCAGTCTGTTCCTCTTATCTAACTTCTGAGACTTTGTGGCGAGGGAGCGAGACGGCTCTTGGGCTTTAGACGGGCGGGAAGGAAGGAGAAAAATACCCAGAAAAGACCCCGGGAGGCTCCGTTTCGACAGCCTTATGCGTCCCAGCGTTGCGCGAGGGGAAAGATTCTCCTCCCTCAGCTTGCGGTGGGCTCTCCGCGTCACCCGGCCCGGACCAGCCAGCGCTCCCCGGGGAGAGGCGGCGGCTCAGACCGGCGGAGGAAGGGGGTAGAAGGGGTGCGGCTCATCTTCCCCCCCGAGACGAGGGGAGGCCTCCGGGGTTTCCGCGGCGCTCGGGACGGGGTGGGCCCGAGGAAAGCGGAGCAAGGAGAAATCAGGCGGGGTGCCAAGGGGAGCCCCGCACCTCAGGGGGTGCGCCGCGGCAACAACGGGGCCAAAAAGCTCACGCCTCGGTGGCGAGGGAGGGCCGGAGGGAGGAAGGGAGGGAAGGGGGAGGGACGGGCGGCCCCCCCCCCTCTGCGCCCTCGTCCCTCGCGGCGGCGGGACCCCGGCGGGACCACGCCGTGCCCGTGCCCGCGCCCCGGGCCGGGACCCGGCCCCGCGCTGATTGCGTTATTTAATTATCTCTACTTTATTCCCTCAGATGTTTATCAGCTGCTTTGCATATCACGTGGGGGCGGGCGGGCCAATGAGAGCCGGCCTGGCGCGACGCTGGCGCGTCAGCCCTGGTCAAGTCCCGGAGATTGAGTATCTCTTTTTTCAGTCTTTGGGGCTTTTAAAAAAGAGCCACTAGTCTCAATGCGGAGCGGGCTATGACAGCCTCCGTGCTCCTCCACCCCCGCTGGATCGAGCCCGTCATGTTCCTCTACGACAACAGCCTGGATGAGATCAATAAGAACATGGACGGGTTTCACGCCGGCAGCAACTTCGCGGCGGCGGCGGCGGCCAACCCCTGCCGCAACCTGATGGCTCACCCCGCTCCCCTGGCCGCCCCCAGCGCCGCCGCCTACACCTCCAGCGAGGCCCCCGCCGCCGGCATGGCCGAGCCCACTGTCAAGCAGTGCAGCCCCTGCTCGGCCGCCGTGCAGAGCTCCTCCGGCGCTGCGCTGCCCTATGGCTACTTCGGCAGCGGCTACTACCCCTGTCGCATGACCCACCACAACGCCATCAAGTCCTGCGCCCAGCCCGCTTCCACCTTCGCCGACAAGTACATGGACACCTCGGTCTCCGGCGAGGAGTTCACGTCGCGGGCCAAGGAGTTCGCCTTCTACCAGGGCTACGCCGCCGGGCCCTACCAGCCGGTGCCCGGTTATCTGGATATGCCCGTGGTGCCCGCCATCGGCGGCCCCGGCGAGCCGCGCCACGACCCCCTTCTCCCTATGGACAGCTACCAGCCTTGGGCCATCACGAACGGGTGGAACGGGCAAGTGTACTGCCCCAAGGAGCAGAGCCAGCCGCCTCACCTCTGGAAATCCACCCTCCCGGGTAATACACCTGCATGGCTCCCCCTGTCTCTCCTTTCCATCCTGCCCCGTTCGCTTCTCCCGGCTATCCCGCCGGCAAGGCTCCGTGATAAGCCCCGGGCCGAACCTCTGCCGTGCCTCCCGCCGTCCCCGGCCCCATCCCGCCCCGGTCCACACATGCCCCAGCGCCGCTGGGACGGCACCGGTGCCGCCCCCTGCCCCCCGCCGGCGCACGGCACATCCCGCCTCGCCTGGCCGGCCCCGGCGCCGGCCCCGGGAGAGGAAACAGCTGAAAAGGGCCGCGGGAAGGTCTGTAGTATTATTTTCCACAGACCATGTACGCGAGCTGTGTAAATCCTTGCAGCCCCTCTCGGTCCTTCCCAGAGTCCCTGGCCAGGCTACATGGGGTTTGTTGTTATTTGTCTGACAGAAGTGAGCCTTTCCCTGCCTAAAAGCTGTCTGCGGCGGCCAGGAAAGAGAAATCCTCGATGCTGAGCCGGCCTTTAGCAGCTAAACGGGAGCGGGGCAGGCGGAGGAGTGCGCTCTAACCCTAACCCTTGTACCACTTGAAGATGTCCTAACCGGTTCGAGCGATTTTCTAACTCTTCCCTGCACGGTTTTTCTGTTCCAGACGTCGTTTCTCACCCCTCCGATGCGAACTCGTACAGACGTGGAAGAAAGAAACGAGTGCCTTACACAAAGGTCCAGTTAAAAGAACTCGAAAGGGAATATGCTACAAATAAATTCATAACCAAAGACAAGAGGAGGAGGATATCGGCGACTACAAATCTATCAGAGAGACAGGTCACAATCTGGTTCCAAAACAGAAGGGTCAAAGAGAAAAAAGTGATCAACAAATTGAAGACCACCAGTTAATGGATTAAAAATGGAGAAGCAATTCAGGAGTTTCAGAACTTTTTTTTGGTGTGTGTGTTCAGATTAAAGTAATTATTAATAATAATTAAAAAGAGAAAAGACAATGAACCTCTTCTTTCAGAACAAGAGATCTGTATCTTTGGAATTATAGCCTTTCTTTCTTTTTCTTCTTCCTTTTTTTTTTTTTAATATTGCTGTAGCAAAACGGTGAAAACTGACAGTTCTCCTGAAATCCCAAACAGCCAGCCAGTTTCATTGACAAACTGTACAGCCCACACGCCCAGCTCCGAGAGATACACTTTCAATTAAGACACGATTTTCTGAGAAACTTGTAAATACTTCTATTTGAAAGAAGACCTTTCGTGGCCACGATGCGAGAGCTGGTTAACGTGAGGAGGTCGATGTGGACACATGATCTGGTTTTCTTCCATTGCAATCCAAACTGTATGTTGAATGACTGCTCAGGTAAACCATAGTGAAAAAATTACTATTACTGTATGTTTTTAAGCAATGCATTTATTGTCAAAAGTAATAATAAACCTCGAAGGTACTGAATAAGGATTTCGGAGACATCAGTAATGAAGGAAGTTCTGTGGAGGATCTATCTTGATAGTAAATTTAAACATCGCAAATTAGTGAGGATAGAAAGGAAAATATTTGCCTGGATACGTCTTTCGGTTTTATTTTTATTTTCCACAGAGGAATTCTTGTCATTTATATTGGGGGTTTTTGTTTCTTTGGAGGTTTTAATTTTATTTTTTTTCTCCTGCAGACCATACAATAGATACATTTTAAAGGACTCTGCCTATTTTAAACCCGAAATAATCTTCAAGAATTAATATTCCAAGTCCCCAGAAAAATTCAATATTTGAATATTGGCATTTCTTTACAGTAGAAAAAAAAATGGCCTGGGAAAAAATATCCAAGAACTTTGAACTGAAATACATTTTTTCCCGGAAATATTTTGATTTATGTAATCTATATTTGATCTATAAGTAATTAGTCGTTTCTCCTTGTTTATTGTCTGTTATGAGGCCGCAGTAGAATGTTTAGGGATTCTTTTTACAGCACCTTTTAATCCAATCAGTTATTTCAACCAGCACATTATTTTGTTTTTATTCACTATAAGAAGCTATCTTGTAAATAAAAAAAAAAATCAGCGCACTGTGAAAATGTACTTATGCACCCCTTTTTTATATATTTCTACTGAAAAAATGAAAACCCGAGACGTGTAGAAGTATAGTAGTATTAATACTGTTAATAAATTAGTCACTGTAATAAAACCTGAAAGAAATACTCCTTATTTTTTCCATTCCTACACGCATTTAATAGAAAAATGTAATGTATGTGTCTTACAATTGTAATACTGATGTCTTTCAGTATGTAGCTTGTGTATAAATGGTGGATTTTGTTTTATTTTTCTTGGCGGTGTTCATCTGCGGGCAGGCACGCCTGATAACCAGCGTTCCCAAACTATAAATGTTTCGGTAATGTTAAACAGTGGTTTTGCAGCCGCGCTGGGGGACGTGGGGTGGAAGAGCAGGATGATACGAGCGCAGCGAGGCAGCTCTCGCCGGGAAATGGAGGCCGGCGGCCGACCCCTGGGATGGGGGCACGCTGCCCGGCCTGCCGATGCTTCGACGGGGAGGTGGGGGGCTGCGTGGCGATGACAGGACGGGGAAGGCCCGAAACCTTGACCTTGAGGGGGGAAAAAGCCGATTTGTGACCTTGACTTTTGACAGCTCCCGGCGCCGGCAGCATCCGCGGGCCGACAGCGCCACCTCGTGGCCGGCGCCCGGCGGCGCCCGCACCTGGGCGCGCCCGCGCAGCATTGCAGGCATGGAATGCCTCTGGACCTGCAAGGCAGAGCGCCGGGCAGGTTATGCTTCTCGTGCTCTGGCGGGGACAGGGCTGAGCAGGGCTGGCACTGTGCTCAGCCGGTGACCGGCTGAGGGATGCCCGGTGCCGTGCGAGGGGCCGCCGGCCGGCCCGGATAATGAGTGGCGGGCGACTTAGGTCGGGCACAAAGAGAAGTTTGCTTTAGCCCCCTGTCTCCTGCGGTGGTCTGCAGCTCTAATTAGAGCTATCGGGGAACCTTTACGGTACATTTGGAGGGTATCATATACCGCGCTCGCTGTGCGCTTCTAGCCTTACATTTCTGAAATTCAAAAGGACCCACCTCTGCAGGGATCAGCGCAGAGAGATTTCCGTCCCTCAGATCTGACTGTAACGCATTCGTGCAATAACTGACATGAAAACTACCTGCAGGAGCGGGATTTATTTTCCAGGAGGCTTTCTTTCGGGGGCTTTGCCCTGCGTTCGGGATTTTAGCCTTCTGCCGTGTGCGGCTGTGCAGAGGCTGCGAACCGCTGTGGTTTTCTCGGGCTGGGAAGCCCTGTGGTTTCTCAGGCCGCGGGAAACCCGCGGCCGCGGAGCGTGGGAATTTCGGATGCATCCCTTCGGAGGCCGGTCAGGGAATTTCTGAGGGAGAAATCTCATCCTGCTGCGAAAATAGCCTAGGAGTATCACATTATTGGCAGGCGGTTTCCAGACCATGCAGTTGGGTTGTGCTTTGGTGTGATAGGGTGTCGGCCCCCTGTGACAAGCACCCGGCCTGTGGCAGCGTGCGAGGGACCACGGGTAAAGATCCACGGGCGCAACCCCAGCCGTCCGCGGCGGTCAGGGCCTTGGGCTGCCCACGGGCGAGGGGAACCACTGGGGAGCCAGTAGTCTCCAGGACCTCCGCGGTAGCCCCGCGGCCTGGGATTTTCAGCGGAGCTGGAGCAGGCAGAAAACCCCTCGTTTGAGCTGTTCTATCTGCGGGAAGCCTTGCTACCCTGCTCGAAGGTCGGGCGCTGTGGGCTGACGCCGGGGACCTGTCTCCCACCGGCCGTACCTGCTGCCCACGGGCTGTGTGCCTCGGCTGCAGGCACGGGACAGCCGTCTTTCCACCGTCTCTCTGAGACGTAGTCTCCTGAAGGAGAGAAATGGCCTGAAGAAGGCCACTAGTGAATTGCACTTGTTCTTACTCCGAATAAATAATTTCGTTAATTTCGTTATATTTCGCAACCTGTGTAATTTCGCAGCCTGTGTAATTATTGCATGAGACGCCGCAAATTGTATGTACTTCAGGTAGGAGTTGGGGGTGATACAGAGGACTGGACCTACGTTAATCAGGATCTTCTATTTTCAGACCATGCCCCGGAGCGATATAATTCAGGGACGCCTTGAAAGAAGCCCACAATGAGAACATGGCCGACATTAGCACAGCTGCAATTTTTAGTTGTGTTTGGGGTTTTTGTTGTTGTTGTTTTGTTTTGTTTTGGATTTTTTTAAGGTAACTTTTAATCGGAGGTAGCGTTTGAAGATCATGTTTTCACACTGAACTACCTACCGTTCAAATTTGCTAAGCATCTCAAGACTGACTGTGGATTAGCGAATTTAAATTCCCACTACTGTTCAAATAGCTCAGCCGCATATATATTTCACAGGGTAAAAAGGGGAGCGTTTGACTCGCGATCGCTGACAGGAGTAAGGTAACATTTTGGATCCGACCCCTGTTACCATGTAAGTCAGCGTCGAGGCTCCGAGGCTCTCGTAGGCTTTAGCAGGGCGAGCAGGTCATGTTTCCCGGCCCCGCAGCGGAGAGTCCCCATCAGGGAAGCAGGAGCCTAGGCCAGCGACCGATTCCCTCCCACCCCACCAGGGTGTCCCCCCCGAAGCCTCGGGGGTGCGGCGGCCGCGGCGGAGGCTTCGCGCCCGGTCCCGCGGGGAGGCCGCTCCGAGCCCAGCCGCTGCGTCCTCGTCGGGCCTGGCTCGAGGCCCCTGTGGAGAAATACCCCACGGTGCGAGTGTCTGGGTCGGGTGAGCAAAGACAGGGAGCTCCGTGCCTTGCTCTCCAGGGCACCGAGAAGAGGCTACTTAGGGGAGCGGAGGTAGCCGGCGGAGCGTCCCGGGCCGTGCGGCCACTCAGGGCACCAGGACGGTGGCGCCTGCGGTTTTCCGAGTCACGAAAGATTCACTCTCCGAGGGCCTTGCGTGCACCCCCGCCCTCGTTTCGGTAGTCCTGCCTACCCACTGCTGCATCCACGCAGCCCCCCGCGCCTCCACCCCTCCATACCTTTGCAGGGTAGATGTGGCCTCGGAGCGCGGGGGAGAGCGGGCATGTAGGTGTATGTGTGTGTTCATGTTATTTATTGCCTTCATTTACCGTCCAAAAGCTGTTGGCACATACATTTTCAAGTACAAATTGCTGTTGTACTACATATTCCTCTCTCACCAATCTGCCACCACAGTCCTAAAATACATCCCTCATACATTTTACAAGTTAATATTATCACCAGCGAAAATAATTAAGCAACGTGCTACAATAATTCACGACATCCGTCCTTGCACACGATTCGGAGAGAATTATTATTTATATTCCCCGCGTTACAGAGAATGTTTTAAAATGGTGGTAGTGAACTTACTGTGCCTGGATAGCAGTGTAGAGTTACGTGTGCAAGAAGTTTTATTTGCAAACGTTAAGAAAATGTGCCAAAGGATTTGGAAGGAAAACAAGCACAAAATTAAAAAACAAAATGTATGTAAACGTGGTACAGTATTTTCTCGTCTTCTCTTGAATCAAGGGCGTTGGGTATAATATTTTACCAGACGTGGAGAGAGATGTAAGGGACAGAGGAAGCAAGTTATTACTGCATATTTAGTGTATTTATTGGGACACTAATACCAGAGCAGCATTTCATTCCTAGCGAAAATCACGCCATATAATTAAAGACAAAAAAAAAAAAAGTTCGGTTTCACTTCAATGTCCACGTAGTTCACGTTCGGTCTTTGATTCACAGACATACATTTTGATTCCCAGTGTCCGGAAGTGTTAGTTATAATAGCCTGATTCTTGGAGTCGTGGGTCCCTCAGTTTTCCCATAGGCAGAAAATGTCCTTATGACTTAGACGCGGACAGACAGGTATAACAAATGTTACACTTTTTCTCACCCAGCGAATAATCTGGTATTTAATCTATCCTGCCTAGAGCACTTGGCAGTAGCAAAGGTGGATTGCTATGGGAAATAAACCTTGACAGGAGCATATTTCCGAAAAAGAGTATCTCTAAATCTATTTTTTTTCCTGCTGCCTTTTGCTCAGAAAGATTCCCGTTTAAATACTCTAGAATGTCGTCCTCAATGTTGAAATGTTCAGAAAATCGCCCATTACTTCCAGAAAAACGAAGACATATATACATATACATATACATATATATATGTCTGAGGGAACGGTAAGAGTCTCTACCTCTAGCCTATACATTAAAAATATCTACTTCGTAAATAAAATCCCATTCCCGGTGCATTTCAGCATTCTCCGTGGGCAGCATTAGCAATAAAATCAAGACAGCGCTTAATACAAAAAAAAAATATTGGCAGGCGCTAAAAGGCCCTTTGTCGCCATTCATAACATTTAGATGCGTTTCAATGCACTTTCATGAGGGTTTGAAGAGATGTCCTTGCGCGCTCTCGGCCGGTAAAGGAGTCCAAAAAGAAGAGGGGGAGGGAAGCAGGGGGTGACTTTTCCGCGCGGGCCGGGGGAATTTGGGGCGGTGGGTGCCGGGACGGCCTTGTCTGCAGGGGTCCGGCCGCGGGTGGTCTGGCCACGCCGTGAGCCTTTCCCTGCCCCCTGAGCCCCCTCCCCCTTGAACGCAGTTGATTCATGAACAAGGGTACGAAATGCTAATGTTCATTAAGTCTATCCTCCTCCCTCCTCCCTTCGGCCTCCTTCCCGCCCCCGCACCCCCAAAAAGATTTCCCCCCCCTCCGGTGAATAGCTTCAACATGGCGTACTGCAAGGCAGAAGCTTTGCCCGTTCCTAGATCTGAACTGTGATTAAACATCCCCANAGAGAGAGGAAAAAAATAAATAGTTATAATATTAGTAGTAATAATAACAGCAATAATCGTCATTAGCCTGTGATATCGCTGCATTTTGCCTGAAGCTGGCAGGAAGAACGATGTGCCCCTGTGGCTATGTTTCTCTTCATCTAAAGGCAAACCAACAACAACTAGAACAAAAAAAAATATAAACCCCCAAATCAACAGCAACCCAAGACACTGAAAATCGAGATGGAATGTTTGGTGGACCGTGTATATTTAATCTGTAAGAGAGGAATATGCAAAATATGCAATCCATCCTCACTGAA
>VWYE01025651.1:50125-63495 GCA_013398995.1 Alaudala cheleensis | reverse complement strand
CCGTTTCTCCCACGATGTATGAGGCCGAAGTGCCGCTTCTCCTTCGGGGACCAGGGGGAAGGTGGCTGCCTGAGCTGATGCTAATAGAGCCGAAAAGCCGCTTGAGAAAAGTAAGACTGTCCTAGCTTGGGTGCCGGCTGCACCTTCCTCAGGGATGCTGCTTTCCTCTCTAGCATAGGTGGGAAGCAAAGAGGGCTCCTGGCAGGAAAGTGCGCCAGGAGAGGCTGGGGTTAGAGCCCAGGAGGAGAGCAGACTTGCAGATAGAGCTGCTGGTTGTTTGGCTTTGTGCAGCGCCGTGTTGTACTACAGAGCTGGGTCAGACTGCATGGAAAAGCGTCTCCTGGTTTTTATTCCCGGTTGTTTTATTCCCGTGTACTTATCTCTGAAATTATTTTAAATATTCAAGTGCAGGGGAGGGTGGACGGCTGTGTGTGGAAGAAATACTGGGAAGGATGTTTAACCTGTCTGCTTCTCGCCATTGTTTGTGCGTATCTAGAGAGAAAAATGCCAGCCGGGCATTGTAACCTGTCAGTTTTAATTAATCTGAATTTCGTCGTAATCACCTTGATTTGAACGCACTAAGCAAATTGCTTTCATTTATTCCTGATCGTGTAAAACGACCTAGATGGTCGGCTTGGGTGAGGAGTAATGGAAAGGGGGGTTACTTCAAGCCTGGCTTCGAAATGCCTTCGAGTAGGGAAAAAAAAAAAAAAGAAGAGGAAAAAAAGTTTTTTAATACAAAGCAATCTTGCATAGACTTCGTCTCCAGACAGTGGCTGGTATACATTTAAATAAGTGAGGATTTCCAAATATCGTGCTGTACGAACTTGATGGGAAAATAAAACCGAAAGAGAAAGAACGAGTAACCCCCCCCCCCCCCCCCCNCCCCCCCCCCCCCCCCCCACTTCGCCTAGTCCCATTTTGGAGGTTTTGCCCAAATTTCCCCTGGCTCTGCAATGTGGTTCTGTCATGCTTATGAGCCCCGATTTCTGGAAAGAGTGATATTAGTATAAGCATTTATTGAAAAGTCGGGAAAGGGAAACAAGCGGGACAATGAGCAGGCTTCCACCCGGGCATAGGCAAGAGCAGCCATATTAGGCTTAGAGGAAGAGCGGTTTTTATGGGCATCTTTGCTTTACATATGAGAGAAGAGACAAGAAACGGTCCTTACGAGCTGGCTGAGCTGTACATGAGCATATGATTGCATCCTAAATTGCAGCACGTACTTTAAACTCGTGTTATACAAATAGCTTCCTATAAACGTTACATGAGTACAGGTACCTTAATTATAATACAATTCTGAGAGTCCATCAAAATATGAAGTTGGAGCTTTGAAGTCGTTGATTTGACAGTCCTGGTATAGCGATACTTCCTGTACCCGCCCCTTAAAGCAAGCATTGATGAAGAAATGTCTTCAGTTCGGTGGGTTTCACGATATGTGGATAAGGCTCTCCTATAAAGTTAGCAGTGGTACAGTAAAATCTGATGTGTTTCTTGGCGAGTTGGGCAAAATAATTACATAAAAAATTGAAATACCTTTATAAATCATTGTTAAAATTTAAGGTGCATTAGAGAGAACCTTATATCCTATAAAATTCAATTTAGCTTAGAATCCCAGTCAATTATCTTGACGTGAATTTCTGTGGCATAGTGGATCTCGGCACCTCAGAAACAGTCCAGCTACGACAGGCTGGTCTCGGTGTTGAGGCATTTCACTTTCTGTAGCTTTCTGGGCTTAATCTAGAGGCACATTATATATCTTGTAATTCTTGTGCGTTGTTTATATCCTGATTTGGTAGGTAGAAAATGCTCGTTTGCCAGAGGCAAGGCAATAGGATTATTTTTCTTCCTCTCACTGCATATATTTCCGGGATTAACAAATCTAAGGTCAAGTTCAAGGCATCGATTCTAGCAATACTTTTAAATATAAGTCGACATGGGAATGTTTTGGCGGATTTTTTTTTTCTTTTTATAAATTTTTTAAAAATGTGTAGAATAAAGCGGCACTCTCGGTTGTGGGTGAACTTTGCGTGGGAACATCGTCTGGGATATGGCCGTCCGCAGGGATAACTGTCGGTTACTAGCACCTCACTTTCAAGGGATCACTGGGGATGCTACCCTAAAACGCTCTGCTTAATTCTTCATAAAATACATTGACACGAAAGGGGACTGGTACCTGCTTGCTACAAACGGTGCTTAACGACACGGTGCTTTGTGGGTCTGGGTGGGAGTCGGTGGAAAATGCCTGCTTTTCCGGACCGGCGGATTATAACCAAGGAAATTTGCTTTCGCACCAGTTTAGAGCCCGTCGCTGGCTCTAGACACCCCTCTCCCGCAGACTAAGTTTGCTAGAAGTCTCTTGCACCTGTATCTGGATACACGAGGGGGAAAATGAGTGACTGTGTGTGTGTTTTCCTGCCCCGAGAAAGCCTCCGAGAGTGTTCAAGGGGAGAAAAAAAGACATTTATAGAAGCATCGTCAGTCAATCAATTTCTGATACACTAGTTGGTCTGAGCAAAAACCTCTTCTTGCGGCAGTCTTATTACCAAACCCACCCGCACTGTCTTTCAGGACCAGGCTCCGAGCAGTAAATGTAACATTATAAAGGGGTTCAGCGCCCGGGACCCTGGAGTTCAGGGTTGGAGAACTGGGGGGTGAGGAGACACGACATTGTGGGAGAGTCCCCGCGCGTTGGGAAGGCGCCGGGAGGCTGTCAGAACAACAAATCGTTTGTCTGCTGGTGAGCAAGAGAATAGCTGCCGAAACATGAAGTTTTCTATCTAGAAGTATCTTCTCTCCCGAAAAGAAAAGCCCGCAATTTTTCGGCTACTTGCAGCTATCAGAGCCAGAGAGCCCTCAGATGTTCATCAGCTCAAAAGGATGCAAAATATCATGATTGGTCGCCAAAACCGAGTACATCTCTGTAGATTCGTAGTGGTTTAATCCTAAAATTCTAACTAGACTGAAGGCTTGGTAGGGAAAAAAAATCACCCTCTTAATTTCAGTAGCTTAAAAAGACACGGAGGGTGACAAAGGAAAAGAAAGGATTTTGCTATTTGATACTAAAAATTAATCTAAAGTATTCTAGCCCAGATGAGTCCAGCCTTTTGAGGTGTTCAAGCCTCTGAAATATTGTAATGTGGTTAAAAAAAAAAAAAGTCAGAATTACAACGAATCCTGTTTACATCTGCTAGCTCTCTACACGTATTCTGCAGTTTCCTAGCAAAATCATAACCACACCGCCTCACATTTTGGAAAATAAATAGCCTGTCCTATGCCACAGCACGGGGCTTCCATCTCACCGATATATACACATATAAAAATATATATAAAAATTAACCTATTATTTAAATTATTCAGCTAGCTATTGTAGCACTTAATTCTATAGCAATCTTACTGAAACATATTTAGTTTTAAAAAAACTATACATAGAGCTTCTTTCCAACAGACAAAACGGCAAACAGAGAAGAAGAGCCTTTTAAGAACTTTTGAGCCCAAGATATTTAAAATCCAAATAATCAGCAAGGTTTTTCTGACGCTGCATTCCGGGCAAATTTTGCGACGAATTATAGCTTTGTGACCCTATTGGCATTGGTAAAGGTGGGAAGATGGTGCGGTTCTTGTTGGCAGCAATATTTCGAATTCCTTAATGCTATGCTTTTATAATAAGCCTTTGTAGACTGTAATCAATCCTCAGTTTTACAAAACACTGTCCTAATTCCTTAGATATTTTCTCCTGCTCGAGTCGTAATGCCCCTCACCCTCCCTGTGCGAGAGAAGCAGCAGAGATTGAAGCCAGCGATCTTGTAATATCTTTAATTAGCTCCTCTTGACGCAAATTCCTTCTAGCACAAGTTTCTCCTGTTAATTAGAGGCACCCACCCTACTGGCAAGGTAAATGGTCGGCTCCAAATATTTTTCGAGCAAAGCCCGGTACAAAAGACAACAATTTAGATACAATAGAACTTGAACTTTTGGAGAAGCAGTAGTGAGTTAAACACTTCCCCTTTGCACGCCATCTGTATATGTAAAAGCTAGTCTATCGAGGCGTCCTAGTTCTGTTTATATTCCTGCAAAGAAGAGATGTAGCTTTTTTTCTCCACCCTTTGTTTAGCTTAGCTATGGGTAACAGTCTCCCCACCTCTTGGCCACGCTTCTCCTTTGCAAAACCGTCCTGCAGCAGAGGTTCCAAATTCAGAGCGGTTTTACCCTCTCTAATCCGGTCGAAATACATGGGAAGGCGTAACGAATGCATTTTGCTTCTCCAAACGAAATGCCTGCCTTTGTTTATGTTGTTCTCAGTGAGGTTAGCGAGGGGAAGGCTCGGTTTTCCCCCTTCCTCAACGCGGAAGTCCCAATTACTGTATTAAAAGAGCAATTCAACGTTAGACCAAATAATCAACATTGATAATTGTGCTGAACACAGCAACTTAACAGCAGGCTCTCTGCAATTACCCACACATTCCGGGACTTTAGGCGTACATTATCTCTTGTTTCATTTAACAGCAAATAAAGCAGAGAACAGCCTGTGCCTTGGGTGTCTACTCGCTCCCAGACGAGCTGTGCCCCCTTCGGTTTTCTCCATCACCCTTCCCGCTTGCTGTGCAGGCGGCTCCCGGAGGCATTTTGGGGTCCCCCTGCGTTACAAACCCGCTTGAAGAGAAATAGGCTGCTTGGTTTGGAGAGGTGGGGGAGAGAACTCGAGCGATTCAAAAGCAGGCATCCGGGCTGCACGTGTGCATGCTGTGCAAGCGCATATATGCCCAGACACACGCACACCCACGCACACACACTCCTGTTTCCAGTTGCCTTCTCGCCCTTCTTGCCTTAATTTCCCTTTGTTTCCCAGACGCAGCCCCGACCTCTGGCACGGCGGAGCCTCGCACGGCGCCGCAGCCCCGGCTGCAGAGAGGAGAGGCAAAGAGCCCCATACAAACCTGTGCCAGCTCTGCTCCCCATTTCTAGCCCCAAGGTTTGAAATTTATTGAAATGCAAGAGGGCGGCTGCTGTGAGTCCGAGGAGGTGGCGTCCCGCGATTAAGTGTTGGGCAGCTCTGTCATGTCTGCTCTGACACAAGCTGAAGTTGACTGCCAAAGTGCTATAAAACCGCAGGTCAGTCTAGAACTGTTTTCGGTTCCCCTAGACGCGCCGTGTTCAATTATAGCCTTAAAAGCCCTAATACAAGTGCAAGAATTTGTTTGCCATCACACAGAGGCGGGGCGAGGCTCTGCAATGGTGGCGCCTTTGTTATCTCAAAGTCACTGAAATCCTTATACATTCCTTTTTGTTCGAAGGGAGGAGTGTCTGTGTGTGTGCAGGGTGCGGGGAGAGGTTTTCATCGACGGAATTGAACGGTGCGGGTATACAGGGAAAGGAACCAATGTTCGGACACCAAAAGAGGGCTTCCGACCCCCCAGTCCACTCCACCCACCACCCCACCACCAACCCCCGCAAAAAACTAGGGAGAAAGTAAATGCCAGCAAAATTACAACGTTCAGGAAAAAGCCAACCAGAGCTCTTGCACACCCCTCCCCACCTCAAGTTAAAAAAAAAAAAAAAAAAAAAAAAGAAAAAAAGGGAGAGAGAGGGAAATCCCCCAAACCTTTTTACAATCCCTAAACGACACTGCAGTCTTCTGCTAGCGGTTTTGACGACATGCAATCTCTTTCCATCCACTTTCTAGCAAATATGTCAAGCTGGAAGATTAATTCATTAATTTCAAGTTCAGCTCACAGACGTGCAGTAAGCATAAGAAGTTCTTGCAGCAAACCAAAATAAAGAGTTCATTACAGGGATACGTCCAGAGCATTTGATTTGTGAACGGTAACCCTTGTAAAATAAGAAAAAGGCATATAAACATTAATGCTAATAAATTAGTTTACTCCACTACAAAGTAATTACTTGATAATATTGAATTTACAGCTTGAATTCAAACGCAATAGTTAACTATAATGTAGGGGAAATGCATAATGAGAATATTTTCTCTCTGCACAACATGATTAGATTTGTTATTGAGTCGGTTACGATAAGCTAAGCAATAAATAAACAAATCGATGTTGACATTTAAATACCGAGGATCTCCAGAATTTACTAGAGAACTTTCTCCGGATATATAAATACTTCCACTGCACTGCAGAGGAAGAGGGGGGGAAAATCCAAATATTATTTCCCTAACATTTTCGTTTCCCTTCCACTAGCCTCCCAAGTCCACGGGGGCATGGATCTTGAACTATGTCTGATTTCTTAAGAGTACCGACTTCACAACAGCCTTTTGCCATTCTGTTTTTCTATTTTGATGAAATCCAGCCGGAACTCAAATATTTCTTTTTTGAAATCAAGCATCAGAATAGCGAAAAAATACTTTTTTCCGAGAGCTTAGGGATGTCCGTGCCTCAAAAGGTGCTGTATTCTTTGGCGTATTTCTGTTTTCTTTGGCTCTGCTCATTCGGTGGGGTGTGCATTTTTATTGGCAGAAAAGTACTTTTTAGCCTCTGCCCTGTACAATCCGCTTTCTATATCATCCCTTTCATGCAACAATAGTAAAATTTTAACCAGGTTTTTAAAATAGGTCTCCCTGGGTCTCAGCCTTCAGCGACGACACGAAGCTAAAAGGAAAGTACCTCGGTACGGCGAGTTTGTTCCTACGGGTTAGCAGTATGTCAAATAATTTCAACTAGGCTTCTGGCAATTAAACTCAGAGCATTTGTCAAGCTGGGGTAGCCCAATATCCTCTGTTTTTTTCCAAGCATTTAGCTGCAGAGTTGAGGCGGAGTGATCAGCGAACAGTCTTTAGCTCCGTGGTCTGCACTTTAAAGGGCTTGCTGGCTTTCTGGCGTTGCGAATGAGGCAAGGGACGATTTGGAGGGGGTGCGGAGGGGAAAGCTGCGTCCTGGGGACCCGACATTGTTAACTACCTCCAGTAAAGCTTGGCTGAAGCCGCGCGGGGTATTTGAGGTTAATATGTAAGTAAGGGAAGGAAGACACTAAGCGCTTCGGAAGTGAACATGAATGCAAGCATGTAATCTATTCACCATGAAAATCAGTAAAGACTTGACCCTGGCACATTCTTCCTAGTAAGGTTTCCAGAAAAACCTTGAAGAGTGAGGGCTTTTTTCTTTTATTTTAGGGGGGAGGAGGGAAAGCCCAAACCGGAAAAAAAAAAAAAAAGAAAAGGAAAAATAATTTTAAAAGGCGTTTTCTTCAAGGAGTGTTTTCCTCCTCGGAAGCAGCTTTCCACAAGAAAGCGTGCGTGCATCACTACGGTGCCCTCCTTCTCGGAGCCTGCCAGCGAGCCGCCGAACGCCCCAGCAAGCCCACAAACAAACAGAAAGGTCTCACCTAACCCTGGGGGGAACTGATAAGCCTCTCTGCTGCAGAGCCAGAGGGTGCCAGGGGCCGGGCGGCTAAGTCTGGGACGGTGGCAGGGCGGCCGTGTGTCCCCCAGGGCTCCCCCCCCTGCCAACCTGCGCTCGGCTCGCCCCTGGGCGCTGGCGACGAGCTGTTGCTTTCCCCCGCGACGGCCACAAAGGGAGCGGGGCCCGGGCCCGCCGCTCGTCAATGTCAACGTCGGGCCACGTGACCGCACCTCCCTGCCGCCGCCGGGAGAGCTCTCCACGTCAGCCTACGTCTCCCCATCTCTTACTTCACGGATCCGCTTCAAAGGGGCAGCTGCGTTAGAGAATCATGTTAAGCTCAGCTAATGCGGAGAAGCCGAGGTAGCCCTAATGATGGATTTTGATGAGCGTGTTCCTTGTTCCTCTAACATGTATTTGCCAAGTTGTACTTACTACGTCTCGGGTCCTGATTTTTCCAGCCTCCCTTCTTTTTTGCCCCAAACCCCGTCTTCTCGCCCTATGACATACTCCTACTCCTCCAACCTACCCCAGGTCCAACCTGTGAGAGAAGTTACCTTCAGGGAATATGCCATTGATCCCTCCAGTAAATGGCACCCCAGGAACAATCTGCCCCACTGCTACTCCGCAGAGGAGATCATGCACAGAGACTGCCTGCCTGCCACCAACACTGCTAGCATGGGCGAGATGTTCGGCAAAAACACAGCTAACGTCTACCACCCCAGCACCAACGTCTCCTCCAATTTCTATAGCACGGTGGGCAGGAACGGGGTCCTGCCCCAGGCTTTCGACCAGTTTTTCGAGACGGCTTATGGCACGGCGGAAAACCTAGCCTCGGCGGACTACCCAGTAGACAAGAGTGGCGAGAAGGCGCCCGCGGCCGCCGGGGCGGCGGCGGCAACTTCAAGTTCGGAGGGCGGCTGCGGCAGGGCGGCGGCGACGGCGGCGGAGAAGGAGAGGAGGAGGCGGCCGGAGAGCAGCAGCAGCCCCGAGTCATCTTCCGGCAACAATGAGGAGAAATCCGGCAGTTCCAGTACGTATAAAGGCAGCGCCGGAGCGCTTTTAGGAAAGGCAGCTTGAAATCTAGCGCACCGCCGCTGTTAAATTTTTATATGCTGTTTTATAAGCATATAAGGTTTATGAAGGGCCTTTAGATTTCCCCCAACAAAACTTTGTTATAAAAGGCGAGATCACGTGTTTAGTGCTGAAATTGGCCGTGAAATACCCACCGGGCAATGGATGCCTAAATTTTTTTTTTTCTTTTTTCTTCTCTTCCCCCCCACCCCCCATTGAAAAAAAAAATAATAAAGGGTTCCGTGGTCAGCTCTTGCAAATATAATAACGTGTGTTCTATGCCTGTAAATTCGGCAAAAAAAGGAGATCCTGACTCCTTTGATATCAATGTAATCCAGTGATTTTATAAAAGCCATGTGTTGCACCAGAAGTCTAGTTAGGAGCTGCATTCAAAGCCTTTGCCGTTTTAACGATTGCGCTAGAATAGCGTTTAACAGATAAAGTAGCCGCCCGAACTGTGGCAATATATTAAAAGAAGCAAATTAACCTAAAGCTGGCCTTTTTGTCTAAAGGAAGCCATTTTACTAAGGCACTGTGGCAATTACGTGTTGCCTTCTGTCCAACAGTTTGTTACTTACAATTGTTATTCAATCTGTCAAAGTCTGATTTTTTTTATGTGGGCTTTTTAAAAGGCAAAGCTAGTATACGGCCGGAGGAAAAAATACCTCGACAATGAACTGTACCAGAAAAGGAAGTTTTTAAAGGGATAGCAGCTACGTTTAATGTAAAGAGAGCCTGAACCTTGAAACCTTTTATATTCTGCTTAATGAACTTTAAAACCGTAATGGCTAATCGAGAGGAGAATACCTCTATGCGGTGGAGAATGTGCTTGAAAATAGCCAGCTAGGGGGAGAAGGAGACGCCTCAGCCTTGGGCTCAGGGGCTTTTCCTGTGCTCGGGACGTAGAGAGGGGTTTAGGCCAGGGAACGAGATCCAAGGTCCGGGCTCGGGGAGGGCTGGGAGCGGGCCCCCCCGCCCGCTGCAGCTCTGCCCGCTGCAGGCAGCCAGGTGATGGCTGCTCCCTGGGCAGCTCCGCGTGCGCGGCGGCGCCCGGCGGAGCAGCCTACAAAGGCTTTCCTCCGGCTCGTGAAATCCGCAAGAACCCCCCGCCACCACTCTTTCCTCCAGCTGCCCTCCCCGCGGAGGAAGCGAGGCCGGATCCCCGCGTCTCGGCGGGGGTTTCGCCCTGCACGCTGCCCGGGGCCGCGGCGCTGCAGGAGCCGGGGTGTGCCGGCGGGTCCGGGCCCGGCTGCACGCACCCGCCAAGGCGGAGGGAGGGCTGGCGCCAAGCCCCGGACCTACCAACGTCGACCCCGGAGCGGGCAAAACGCGTCTTTTCCATGTTAACGTGCTCTGCCTGAGAGTCCCCCTGCCCCTTCTCAGCCCCCACAGCCGGCCATCTCCGGGTCTCAAATGTTTCTGCATTTTTTCGCTCCACAGGTGGACAACGTACGCGTAAAAAGAGATGCCCATACACCAAATACCAGATTAGAGAGTTAGAAAGGGAATTCTTCTTCAGTGTCTACATAAACAAAGAGAAACGCCTCCAGCTCTCCCGAATGCTCAATCTGACCGACCGTCAAGTCAAAATATGGTTTCAGAACAGAAGAATGAAAGAAAAAAAAATTAACAGGGACCGATTACAATATTACTCAGCTAATCCACTACTTTAAAACTCATAGCGTTTTTCAATACGAGATTAAATTCAGATTTCGCCCTTGACAAGGTCAAGCCACGGGGTTACGTGGAGGAAGGAGGTGTGTATCTGACGGGACTTGAAGAATCTAAGGTTTTACACTCATGTAAACCTACTCTGGAACTGCGATGATGATTTTTTTATATATATATTTACATATCAACTGGAATCGATTTGATTTTGACACACATGGGATCCATTTCTAAACGTGCATGTCACCTCTGAGTGCAAAATCCATACCTCTTACCTTTCCAGGCACTGCGGCTCACCCTGCCACCGCTTTCGGCAGGCACGGGCGGGGACTGTCCCTCGCCATCCCCTGACTCGCCCACCCTCGGCCCTTTCTCGACCCTGGGCTGCTGTGGAACATCTGTACGGAGACTGCCAGGTCGGGCTCACCCAACCAGGACCACTGCAGAACACAAACTCTGAGAAATAATCCTTTTGTTCCTCCTTGGGAAAATATCTGGGTTAAAGGCAGTGTTCCATTGCTCATGGGTTTGAAATAAGAATTGAAGGATGGACACACGGACACACACACACATAGAGAATTAAAGAAAAGGGGGATGTCATGTCTACACCTTCACGGGGCCAACCGCGAGTAGTTGTAACATGGATGTAGTGATGGTTTATAGTAGTGTTTCCTTCGGGGTTGTGGGGAGGGATGGGGGCTAGGGAAAAAAGACCTAAATGAAAGAATTAATTATTTACTTTTAAAAAACAGGTATAAATTTGCCATATATAATAAAGAAACAATCACTAAAAATAAAATTAGAAAAATTTAATTAGCTCTTCTTTTATTTATGACAACAGACTACGCGTTGCCATCTTTTTGGAGACAAATCATGTACAAATACTAAAAACAAATCGGCAAAAAAAAAAGCGTGAATTTCAGCATTTTAAAAGAAACAACTCCATCAAGGAAACTAACCTTCTGGCTTCTGGCTCACAAACTTTCTTCAGGAAATACCTGTGGAGAACGACAGTTTAGCAAATACCACACAACACTTAAATGAAACTTGGAGTTGTGCAATGCACTAACATTGGATGATTAAAATAACTCAATTGCATGTTCGTTTAAAGGTGACTAGTGAGGAGTTTAAACAGAAGCCAAACAATGTAAATATGGTAATTTTGTTGTTGTCTACTTTAAATGTCATGAGCTCTACTTTGTCGCACAGTCGACGTATGCAAAGAATGGAGAGTTGTTTGGACTTATTTTAAATATCTATAAATATATATATTTCCCTGCCGGAACCAAAGCGTGAGAAATGCAATTTAAAAAAAAAAAAAAAAAAAGGAAAATATTTAAAATTCTATATCAGTTTACAAAGGATACCGTGTTCTATCGTTGAGGTAATTTGCTGTCGAGAATATCTGAATGTATATTTCATACAGGAACGGTGTTTTACAAGACTTGTAAATAATAAAAAAAAGAATCCATGACCTATTTTGTTCAAATGCCCTTTTTTTCCCCGATTGGTTGTTTTTGGTGGTGTTTTTGTTGTTTTTTTTATTTTTATTGATCCTTTGGGGCTAGAGGGTGTGGGATTTCTTTACATGTGCAACTAAGTGGTGATAAGAATGTTTTTGATTAATAAATTTTACCAAATGGATGTAATTTCTTTGTCACAATTCACAAAATGCAATATCTTTATATGACATCACTGTTTTCAATATATATCATCTATATGTATATATAGTTTTCTTTTAATACGCGAAAGTATTTGGTTGCATGTATACAGTGGAACAGCGCACAATGAAAATAAAAAAAAAAAAAAAGAAACGTTATATTTTTACTCTGGTGTTACATTACTACATGTTCTTTTATCCCATGTAACTCTGGGACCCGAAATTCCTCATGACCCTGTTCGGTCATTTGGGGCGAATTGCTCTTCTTTTGCGAACTTCGTCATTAAATCTTCTATTTTGGAGTTAACAAGTGAACCTAGGCTTGTTTGAGCATAGCTTCAGCGGGTCACAGGAAAAGGAAAATTAAGTGTGTTCATAGCTCGCTATGTGTTAGGCCTTCTCCTTTATCCTGCCAGCACCGGCGGGGCAAGGTCCTATGCTCGAGGGTTGGATGTGCCATTGCTGTTTGCTCCCTGCCACATGCGTCCAGGAGAAATGTTTGTCGGTAGCATTTTTGGGACATTTGGGACATGTTTTATGAGCTGGCACCAAAGGGAAGGTTCAAGCCAGCTGATGGATGTGGCCAGAATTTGAGAGCCCTAAGAAAACTGTTGTCTTTGGGGAAAAAATCCGCATGGCAGTGTGGTGGAAATGGACTGTTTGAAATTGTCCTTGATCTCCAAGGCAGGGAGGGGGTGGACTGAGGAGGGCAGCAGGGGGAGGAGGGCTGGAGGGAGATAGTTGGAATGGGCAGGGGGGAGAAAACCCCAAACTCCAAACAATAGCTGAGATAGGAATGTGTTTTGAGAAGAGTGTTTTGAATCTTTAGTGTTGACCCTAATCCTAATCAGCAGAAGAAAGTCGATTCTGTTTTTGCATTGTTTACTGGCTTTGAACTTCTGTATTGCTTGGACATCACCCATAACCTTGAGGTGAAGGACTTACTGACTTCGGGCCTTTGTTGACCACCGCCATCCAGCCAGACAACGTTTACCCAATGGGAATGTTGAAAAGTGAGGGGGAAAAGAGGGGACTTTGTTTGTTTGTTTGTTTGTCTAGTATGCAAGGGGAAATGCCAGTTAAAAGGAAACAGACAGATGGACGGACAGACGGTGAGAGAGGGATAGAGGGACGGATGGAGAGCTGAATGGCAATGAAAGTTAAGCCTGCAAGCTTCCTTTCCTGGTTAAAAATTAACTGGTATTCAGAGCCAATCCCAGAGACAGTAAAAACATGGAGTTTCTGTGGTCGGGGTTTGGATTTCCTAGCCCAATAAAATCGCATCCTCTGTGTTGCTGTGACATTGCGGCCATAAAAACTGTCCGTGACTTGTCCGCTCGCCTGTACCAAATGCATCACTATAAAGGCAGCGGAGGTTCGCCCAGAGGTTTTTACACCGGGAGGTGAGCGACTATTGCTCTCCGCCGCCGTCTGTCGGTCCGCCCGCCCTCCCGCCCGCCGTGCTGCCGCGGGGCCCCGGCAGGCGGGCGGGCGGACAGACGGACGGACGGACGACGGCCGCGGTTTAGGGGCTGCTTTGCCACAAGATGGCGATCTTCAGATCAATGTCAAAGCCGCCCAGGGCAAGGGGAGCAGCCCTGCAAAGGAGAAAAAAA
>VWYE01025651.1:39388-50102 GCA_013398995.1 Alaudala cheleensis | reverse complement strand
AAAAAAAAAAAAGGAAAAATCTTGGCCTTTGTTCGCTTTGCATCCCTGGAGCCACACGGGTAATTATTGCACTTACCGGGCTCCGCTGTACAAAAAGCCGCTCGGGATGCCGGGGGAGGGGGGAGACGCTGGGGCTTCTCGGTGGAGTTAAAGCCTCTGGGCTTTGGGTTAGGAAATGCGCGAAGGTAAGTGTTTTATACATCTAACCGGTGTGGAGAACGGCGAGGAGTGTGCGGTGACCGGAATGGTACTCTGCGATCTGGGGTGGCCCTTGCCCCGACAGCTGAGCACCGCGGAAAGAGCTGTAGGGAGGGGAAGGGATGCAGAACGTTGCTGATGGGGATGTGAAATAATATAGAAGGGAATTTCTAAGTTGAAGTTGACCTTTTAGTTTCTCTTCGTTTTGGCCAGCCGCGTGGAAAATCCACGTTATCTGGAAATATTTTTTCAGAGTAACTTGTAGCTTTCTTCCACTTATTAAAAAAAAAAAAAAAAAAGAAAGAAAGAAAGAAAAGAAAAGAAAAAAGAAAAAAAAGGTGTAGCATTGGAAATATTATGAAACCTGACATTTATATGTGGAACAGTAGGTGTCTTCAATCAAATAGATCTATGGCAACACAGTCTGCAAATGACAGACAATTCTGACGATCTTATTAGTCTTGAACTATAGTTAGGGTCGTTTGGTAACTTTAAAGGGTAGTCTGCTTCCTTGCAGCTGGACACAGATTGTGGTAAACAACTTTTGACATACTTATGCTAAAAACTGCTCATGTGATTGCATATGAAATCAATGTTCGTACAAGACCATATTTAGATTTCGAGTCTTTCTTTCTCTCTCTCTCTCTCTTTCTTTCTTTCTTTCTTTTCTTAATCAGCACATGTGCTGTAAACAAACAATAGTCACTCATTCTCATGTGCTCAGGGCTGCTCTGGATCGTAGCTTTGAAACTCTATCCTCTCTACGAGTATCCCTAACTCCAGGTTACTTTCATGCCCATAAAATTTTCACATGTTTTTCTTATGTCTCCATTTGAGAAGGGCGGGCTGGAAGGTGGTATTATATGGAGGAGATACTGGTTTGGCTACATATTTTAATACATGTGTTTCTTAGGACAGAGTTTTAAATATCTGTCTGGAAAAATGAAAACTATTATTTTATCCTTTCTCTTCTATGTATATAATGCCAGTTGCCTGCAGTATTTTTAAAATTGAGCTTCCAGGGAACTGTTGCAAGTGTAGTTAAAAGCACATGTTCAGTCGACAGAGAGCAGTTTCAGATGATTATTGGAACCTATCGATTTCATCAAAGATGCTCCATTAAAAGCTCGGGGATGTTGATCCCTTTTGACTTCCCCTCAGCAATACCAGGAAGCGAGAAGCCATGTGAGAAGCAGGGAGATTTGAGGGTCCCTTTGCAACATTTCATTTTACACCAGTCAAGTTAAACTCCGCATATTTGATCAAATATTTATTTTCCCCCTTGTTGTTTCCCTGTCCCATTCAATACTTGGCTGAATAAATCAAAGGGACCCCAGCAGCAGTTAAAGCGCCCTCTGGTTACGAATTGTTTACTGACGGCCGCGGTCATAGGATAATATTTTAAAAAAACAAGCTTGTTTCTTACAATAACTGTTTATTATTTCACATTATTTGGGTTTGCGTGTTTTGGAGGGAAGAGGGGAAGCCAGCTCAGTGTCTACACTGTGTTTAATTAATCGTGTACTTAACTTCAGCTCACATACCACATCCAAACCCCTGGGAGGCTTTTTCATAAGCTCATTGGGTTTGTGTTTTGTTGTCCCTTTTTTTTTTTCCCTTCTCTCTTTTTGGGTCACAATCTTTTCATTAAATGCTCTGAAATCGAAACTTCTGGTGTGTGTCTGACAGCCAAGCTATACCACAACCAAAAAAAAAAAAATTGTATATGTATTCAGATCTTCTTTAAAGGGAAGACAGCTACAAAAAGGGAGAAGGGCTAGAGTTTCAAATGCTCAATAGAGCTGTGCGGCCCATCTCTAGCAATAGAAGGGGTACACTTAAAAGACAGTCTTGGGTATGCGATATTTTCCCCGCACACGTAGAACCCGATACCGCTGTTGCTTCTGCATCGTGTTTGGGGCTCTCTGGACAATAGAAAGCCCCCTTGTTCTCGTCAGTGCCGGAAAATGGCGAGGAAATAAAGCCCTAATGAATTGGTTTGGGTGTATTTTGTCCTGCCGCACACTAGCATTTGAAGCTCGTCAGAATTACTTGCAAAATATGTTCCTAATCCAAATGAGTAAAACGATACATGTATAATATAAAACATAGTTAGGAGAGCAAGCCTCCGGATGGCTGGAATAAAAAAATATCGCAGCCTAATTTTTAACAAGCTAATCCGCCAAAACAAGCCAACCTCCCCAGCACCACCACCAGCGTGAAGGAATTTCTAGTAAAGATAAAATTAGTGGGGCCGTCATTTGTCACCTAACTTGGCACAGGCGCAGTTTCTAAACCTCCTGTCTGAAATCCGCCTTCTTTGGAGCAAATCCAGAAAAAAAAAAAAAAGAGAGAGAGAAAAAAGAATAAATAAGGAAAAAGAGAAATCTGGCATACACACACACGTTCCAGGCAACTGACAGTTCCAATATTAAATAACTATAGTCTGATCGCATTAATTTTTGGAGCTGTATAAAATGTAGTCCGTGGGCTGTATGCTCAGATAGGCGGCGCATGCACTCCTGCACAGACTGCAAGGCCGTTTACGTTTTCACAAATTGCAGCTTGCCCGTGTCTACAAATAAAAGCATATTTTAATTAGCTCGCAAAATGCGTCTCTGGATTAACAGTGCTGATCTTTTGGGTTATACGGGCCAATAATAAAAAGATAAATCACGGTTTAACACGATACGTTCTGAGATTTCCAGTCAGAGTTTGCTTAGGCTGAGCTGTCGGTTTTTATTTATTCCCTTTTTGTTTTTAATTTTAGTTCAACCAATAAAACAGCTTAACGACGCTATTAATGCATCTATTATATTTTTCTTAGATCAATAAAATTTTATTTTGATAGTATTGTCTATGTACGCCATGAATTTAGTTTCTCCACAAAAACACCTTCTCGCCGGCTTTGATATTTATCAGAATTTTATTTGCTCGGTTTTATAGACCCTCGGATAGCTTTACTTACAGAAGTAGAATTTTAGAAAAAGTAATTCTCGTCCCCTGGCGTCCACAATATTCTTTAAAATTTCTTTTAAATAGGGCTTAAGTTCCAAGGGACACATTGTTAAGCGCCGGTAATGCAGTAGCTACTCAACGCATGCCAAATTAGCTCAGTTTAGTCGGAATTGACCATTATCTTTTATAGTTACGAATCAAGTGAACATTATTAGTTTTACTTCGCTGGGTTTGATGATGCTGGTTACTATTTGCCTTGGCCTTGTTAGCGATTGAAGAAAGCGGAGATAATGCAATGCCGAGCTGAGTTCATGATCTAGACGGAGTCGGTGCCTTGACCATCACACCGGCACCGTTTACTGCGGTCAACAGAACAGCCCACGGCAGCTCCCGCGGGACCTGACACGGGGGTGGGGTAACCCACTGCTGCAAAACCTCAACGGGGAGGCTAAAGGATACCTTCAAAAATTATCACCGGCGTCTGTGCCTTTTGTCTGATTCCCCTGCATTAAATCGCACAGGGAGGAGAAGCCAACTCGCGTCTCATCGATGCACTTCCAGTCATTTTATTCCGGCTGACGAGGATTGCAGCGTTTTTATAGAACTTTCATTCACTTTAATCCAATTTTTAAAAGGGAGCTGCTTATTTAAAAAACAGCTTTGGAAGTATTTCAAGCGTTTCTCCTCGGTTGCTCATGGCTTTTAGATTTGCAATCCGTTTCTATTTAATTTGGCAAATGCAAAATAAACATACCGCAAGAGCAGACTTCCCCAGAGTAATTTTTATACCTGACTTGTGTAGAGAAATGTATTTGGAAGGCGGCGCTGAGGCTCACGTTTCTTTTTATTTAGATCTGTATTTATGAAGCTAAGCCTATTGATAATAGCCTTCCTGTATACCAGCCAATAAACCAGTTCCTTATGTGGTATTAATTTTGTTAGTAATGATATGGCCCTCATAGGAATCTGATAAGGGTTCGTCCATCGCACATTAACACATCCGAAGTTAGTCGGGTTGGGAAATTACAAACAATGTTACAGAAGGAAATGCGGGAAGGAAAAAAGCCTCCAAGGGTTTCTGTAGGCTGGGCGATCTACCCCTGCCACCGCATCCCACGGGAAAAAAAAGAGCAAATCGCGCCCTGATGCTCGCCCCACCACTCAGGAAAAATCAGGCGCCTTTCCGCAGAGATTTTATGGATGTTTCAAAGTTGTAGCACCCCCTGCCTACCCTGGTGCTTCCCGGGGGCGCGGAGGGAGGCTGGGGAGGGCCCTGCAGGAAGGGACACTGCCCTCCTGCCGCAAGAAGGGATTCCTCCAGGGGAATGCCACGCTGGGGAAAAAAAGCTTTTCCCCGTGGCAGGCAAATACTGCGAGACAAGACCACGTGGGGCTTGACAGATCCGTGGGGCGAGGGGAAAGAAGTGCTCCCTGGGGGTTTTGATGGCCGAGGGTAGGAGCCGGAGGATTTGGGGCGCCGCGTCTGGCCCATCCCTTCCCGCAGGCAGCGGCCCCATCACGGCCGCCAGTGCCCTCCCGGACACGGCAGCCGGGTGTCCGGCAGCGGCTCTCGTCCCGGGAGGTGGTGACGCCCGGTCGGCGGCCGCTCTCACTCTCCCGACCTGCTGGAAGCGGAAACCGGCAGAAGGCTGCTTCTTCAGGCGGCTCACGAGAGAGAGGAGCGAGTGATGCTCCTCAGGGATGGGCAGCGAGAATTGGGCAGCCTCAGGCTCCCCTTGAACTAAAGTGCCCTTAGTTCCGAGGCAGTGAGGCGACTTCAAAATGGCATAAGCGAGAGATGATGGAAGTGAAAGCAAGTCATCATTAAGCATTTCATTACGAAATCTATCTGTCTCTCTGCCTGCGTCCCTGCCTGTCTGCTATCTGTCTGCTACCTCCGCCACAATTACATATTGACTGGACTGGGCTGTCTAATATCTCGGTATTTATCTAGTTACTCTTATTTCTATTATTTAGTACATTGCTTAACGGACACGTTTTTGAAGAGGCGAAAAGTGAAAAGACCCAAATGGAGCGGGAGGGAGGGGAGATATAAAAATGATCGTCCAAATATAAACACATCAATAAACACGATGCACAGCATCCTGCGAGGATCCATTTGAACTGCTTGCGTCTGGATTCTTTCTGTGACATATGTCTGGTTTTATATTTTAAATGGTAATCAGACCTCAGGAAGAATCCAGCGTTAACTAAAGCATTAGAAGCTGCAACCGCACAATCAATCCTCCCGGAGTGGCATTGCTCCCTAAGAGATTCCTCAGCTCAGCGGCGAGCATTTTATCTCCAGGAAAATTAAGCCCAGGCTGGCGTCGTGGCGGTGATGTTAGGCTGCAAGCAGTCCCCTTCTTCGGTAGTTTAACGCGGGAGGCACCAGGCCCCTTTACGGTTTCAAATGATCCGTGATAAACAATAACACGTCTTTTATTTCTTAAAAAAACGAGACAATCAAATAAAATGAGCAGAGGCTGAGCATAAAACACCGGGCGAGCCGTGGCTTTATTAATTTCGTGTGACACATAGGCTGCGCAGGGAGGTGAGCAGGCATTGCTGCTGGAAAGCCCAGCCACGGGGAGAGAGGAGCGACAGTAAAAGCTTCATCTGGACACCGCTCCAGCCTAGGTATAATAAACATCAGGACCGCCGGGCTATTTTATAGCGGTGCGTGTGATAAGAGGCGAGCAAAACTTGGAGCCAGTACCAGCACAGCCTGTTCCTTCCCTTTCCCCTTCCCTTTCCCCTTCCCTTTCCCCTTCCCCTTCCCGGCAGCGCGGCTCCCGCCTGGGCGCAGGCGCTCGCCCATGCGGTGGAAGCGCGCGCGCCTGTGTGTATGGAAATCCATATTACACATTAATATACATCTATCTTCCAAATTCAGAGGTCGACCTGAGAGCAGCTCTGCGCATACGAAACCAGACGGGGAGGGGTTGCTGGGGAGGCCCGGGCTTCCATTGGCTGCGGGCGCCTGCCGTGGTGCGGGGGTATCTCTCATCATATTCAGCATGTTTTGCACAAGAAATGTCAGCCAGAAAGGGCTATCTGCTCCCTTCGCCAAATTATTCCACAACAATGTCATGCTCCGAGAGCCCGGCTGCAAACTCTTTTTTGGTAGACTCCCTGATCAGCTCGGGCAGAGGGGAAGCGGCGGGAGCAGGAGGCGGAGGCGGAGGCGGAGGCGGCTACTATCCCAACAGTGGTGTCTACCTGCCACAGGCGTCCGATCTGTCCTACGGGCTGCAAAGCTGCGGACTTTTCCCCGTTCTGAGCAAACGCAATGAAGGTACTTCTCAAAGCATGGTCCCCAGCTCGCACTCCTACGTGTCAGGGATGGAAGTGTGGCTAGATCCCCCCCGGTCCTGTCGCATGGAAGAGCCGGAGAGCCAGCAGGCCACCTCGTGCTCCTTCGCTCCAAGCATTAAGGAGGAGAGCTCCTACTGCCTCTATGACTCAGAGAAATGCCCCAAGGGCTCGGCCGCCACAGACCTCGCTCCCTTCCCCCGGCTGAGTGCCGAGGTCAGCCCAGCCAGCAGCGGCGGCGGGGTCCCCGTCCCGGGCTACTTCCGCCTCTCCCAGGCTTATGGCACTTCCAAGAACTACGGCGCGGGGCCGGCCGGGGCTGCCCCTTTCGCTCCGCAGCCCCCCGGCCGCTTCCAGACGCCTCCATCTTTGCCTCCCGTCCCGGACACGGGGAGGAAGGAGGATGAGGAACGCTCTCCAAGCCCCTTGGCGTGCGTCTCCCAGAGGGAGGACGAGACTCAGGCTTCATCTTCCACCGCAGAGGAGCTTTCTCCAGCTCCGTCAGAGAGCAGCAAAGCTTCTCCCGAGAAAGAGCCTGTAGGTAAGCGAATGATGATGGTGATGGTGGTAGTGATGATTAAAGAGAAAGAGAGAGAAAAAAAAAAAGGAAAAAATAGTCGTTGAGGATCATAGCGGCATTGAGATGCGAAAGGAGGATCCCAGCTGCCCCGCGGGGCTGCCAAGAAGCGCTGCTCAGACTGACCTTCTGAACTTTGTAATATTCGGGCATGGGTTGCCGTAAAAATTAATGTCCATCCTATAGTTGAAAACCCTTAGAGCCTCCTCTATGGGCAACTTTAGCCTGCATGCTGCTAAAACATATAGAAAAACAAGATCAATCTCTCCCCCGTGATGTGAAGGTGCCTACCAGATAACAGAGATGTTTGTAAAGCATCCAAAATAAGCAATAGGCAGTGCCAATAAATAAACCTATTAACGCGGTAAGTTATATTTTACGATCCAGAATGCTTTTCGGAATAACAACCACCCTGAAATGTGCCATCTATGAGCTGCTATCAAATTAGGCTGATGAATGCACGGCGAATATCCTTCAGCATCTACACTAGATAACAGAGCTGTTATTTATACATTTTTTATTTACTTCCCAATTATGTCCCCATGGCAAAAAATAACTCCCCTTTCCAGGACGGCAGACTTTTCAGAAGCTTCTCCCTGTCCGCCTTTCAGATGCCCTATTATTCCTTTCAGGCGGCCCGTTGGAAAGTAGTATTTAAAGAAAAGGAAAAAAAGGGTCAGCGAAAAACTGTTAGAGAGCCAACCCCAAACCACTCTGAGCCATCAAGGGATAGGTGTTACCTCTTTCCCAGCCAGTTCCACTGACAGAAAACACTTCGAAAGGTTTTTATTATTGTTATAACTAGTTTTTCTTCTCCGAAATGGTTGGAAAAGAGAAGGCCATGGCGAAACTCTCCGAAAGGCAGGGGCTGAAGGCAGGGAGGCTCCGGTTCCCCAGCTCACCTTGTTTTCCACCTCCGTAGCACACTAACGAAGTCCGGATCCGGAGGCTTTGTTTTTTTGGAGGCAGGTGCCTGGGGGGAAGGAAATAAGACTTGTAGGCCCTTCATCAACTGTCCCCAGTACCAGAGGGATCGAAATGGCCGACAGGGAGAGGGTAGGAGCTCGTTTTGGAGGGTCGGAGATGAACGACAATCTAGGGCACGCTGCCCACCAGAGGCTGTCTGGAGGTTTTTGAGCAGAGGCAGTTCTTACCCGGACATATCCAAAACCTGTGGGAAACCGTTTTGAAGCTCTCGGTTTCCTCAAGGATGCCCTACATTCCAATTCTCCGCAGCTGGCGGAGTGAGCCCATCTCACACACAGACACAGACAGGCACAGATGCTCCTTCCACCCTCTCCCCCACAGCTCTTTGCCTCCTACCCGATGGTAACGTCCATTTTTTACTTTCTCAAAACTAGGCAATTCAAAAGGAGAAAATGCAGCAAACTGGCTCACGGCAAAAAGTGGCAGAAAGAAACGATGCCCCTATACCAAGCATCAAACTCTCGAGCTGGAAAAGGAGTTTCTATTCAATATGTACCTGACTCGTGAGCGTCGCCTAGAGATCAGCCGCACAGTCCACCTCACAGACAGACAAGTTAAAATCTGGTTTCAGAACCGCAGAATGAAACTGAAGAAAATGAACAGAGAGAATAGGATTCGGGAGCTCACAGCCAACTTTAATTTCTCTTGATGAACTTATATACACATCTTTATGGTTTAAAGAGCCAGTATCATTTTCCTAGGCTGTATACATCCGCACCTGTATGGATTAACGATTTTAGGCGCTCTCAATATGTCCTTAACCTCTTAAGAGCTACTTTGGGGGGTGGGCGGACTAAAGTCACGCTAAAGCACAAAATGCCGTGTGTGAACCTCCCCTCTTCCTTCAGCCTTTCAAGGGGCCAATTTGTTCCTCTAAGCTTTGAAACACAAAAAATACCATTTCAGGAGCTGCAAATATGTTTCCCCCTATCTCTCTCTCTGAAAAGTAAATAATCCTGGCTAAAGGTGCATTCTTTTAAAATATAAGCGCTGTAACTTGGACTGTACGTAGCTGCACATTGAAGAATTTAAGCATTGCCATATTTCTATATATTGGGATCTTTCCCCTTCTCCGTTTGCCTTTTTCCCCCCTCCCCCTTTTTTCCTTCGAAAAGAGGGACTTAAAATAATGAAACGCAGGCATCCTTTAAAAGGGTTTCACGGGAACGGGTGTTAGGAGTGATTTTTTTTTTTTTTACACTTTACCTTAAAAGCAAATAGTACAGCTTTAAATTTGGCCAGGAAAATGAAATATCTTCTCTTTAAAGATATAAAAGAGTTCGTTTTACTCATGGACTAAATTATTACACTTACCTCTGAATTTCTCTCGCTGGTTGTAGATATTTACTTAATGTAGTTTTGCTTAAATATGTGAATTTGGTGATTTTCTTTTGTGTCTATATATAACGTTACCATTGGTAACGCATGACAAGCACACAGAAATTCCCCCTTGAAAAGAAAATAGTCACTTTTTTCCTCACTAATTTCACTGAAAAGTATATATCCTGAACATCAGATGGACTTTCTGAGCCAGAGTCTGAGATTGTGAGGGAGAATATGTTCATTTTCCTTTATACTGTGAAGTTACATGCATTAAAGGGTCAAACATATAGGTGAAAAAATTTAAAAAGATTAAAAAAAAAAGAAAGAAAGAAGGGGAAAGCTATAAATACAGATATGGATAAATGTCTATTATTATTAAAATGCCGATACTGTTTTAAGCAAATGCATTCTATCATTATTATAAATGTTAGTTCTAGCTATATCTAGTTCTTACCGTAAATCGGAATAAATTAATATTGTAATGCTGCTGTGCGTGAAAAAGACGATGTTTATGTTGTCATAGAAGAATAAAAAAAAAAAAGTGGAATGAATCCTTTTAATTTTACCTCTTTTTGTGACTGTTTATCCTCAGGTTCTACTTTATGTCTTCAAGAACTTTTACAACAGGAATAGTTGCCTAAACCCCCTGCAATTACTTTAGGAATCTATTTAAATATTACCTAGACGGTCGTAATTTGTCTGGGCCATATAGCGATGGTGCTCTAAGGTTTGTCGGCTTTTGTTCAGTTTTATGACTTGCTAGTATATCTGGATTGTTGCTGTCTTGAACGAGTGGTTTCAGTTGACTGAGGAACTGCATAGACTGAGGAAGCAAATTACTATTTCTTGAGGGTAGGGAAACGATATATTTCTTTTCTATTTTTTTTTTTTTCTGTTAATCGAACACCTACAAGTGTGCGGAGATCTTTAACTCCAGCGGACGTTGACAAAATTCTAGCTTTATATCAGGGCTGAGAAGAAATCGTAAAGGTGAGCTCATGGGGAGGGAGGGGGGTACCCCAGCCTCGCCTCCCTGCCAGCGGGCCCCTCCAGGCAAGGCTATTCCCTACCTGGCTGCATGTGGAAGAGCTTATTTCACGCAGGCTGCTTTTTTTTTTTTTTTTTTTGTCATCCTCTCTTCCTTGCTGCATGTTTANTAGTCACGTTTCTGGTTTTATTTTCGTAGCGGGATCCTTGCGTAAAGGACCACGGCAATGGGGAAAGTAATAATTAGCGCCTGAGAACTGTTCTGTGGTTTAGGTAGTTTCATGTTGTTGGGGCTCCACCTTTCTCTCTACAGCACGAAACTGCCTTAATTACTTCAGTTGATATCATCACCAGGTATGCTTGGTGCGA
>VWYE01025651.1:0-39085 GCA_013398995.1 Alaudala cheleensis | reverse complement strand
TTTTTTTTTTTTTTTTTTTGTCATCCTCTCTTCCTTGCTGCATGTTTATCTAATAGATTCTTGCACAAAGGGAAGGCAAAAGGAAGGCTGGAAGAAAAGAGACAGCTAATGCTTCCTTGCAAGGGTACATCTACGCCGGTAGGAGGGGGGGGACAGACTTTGAACCCGGGCTTCTTGGGAGCCGTTAGCTTTTCGTGATGTAACACTGTCGTGCACGGCCCTTTTTTCCCCGATTACATCTGCATGGAAAGGCGAAAGCTGCCCGCTCGCGCGTGTGTGGGTGGTTGTTATTATATTTTACTCTTGTTTTCNTTTAGGTAGTTTCATGTTGTTGGGGCTCCACCTTTCTCTCTACAGCACGAAACTGCCTTAATTACTTCAGTTGATATCATCACCAGGTATGCTTGGTGCGAGGGTCCTTTCTACCCGAAGAAATCTTAGCGCTGAAGTGAACTGTAGGCGTCAAGTCCCAATGCCATTGTTTCCCATCTGCAGCGGAGCCTCCTTTGATTCCTCAGATAAACACGGCAGCCGAGGGGGGAAGCTTGACAAGTTCTTCAAGGTTAGCTAGCTCCTAAGCGAGTCCCTGCCTGCTTGCGGGTTTTTAATATATCTCGTTGGCTGCATTCAAGGTCAGGTGCGTTTTTGCATTCCGCTCGGCGTGGGTCGAGCTCGGAGGGCCGGGGGGAGGTGGATGGCTGTTTTATTTTTCAGTCTGGATTTATTAAAAACGAAGAGACCTGAAAGCGTGCCTGGAGGAGGGGGTGGGGAGAGATCCAATCTGCCTGCCCCGCTCCAGGCGTCATCCAAAACAAGGGCCCGGAGCCCAGCGCCCGCGGCCGGGCGGACCCACTGGTGGCGGAGGTGCCCGGCCCCGGCGGGTGCTCTCGGCCCCCGAGGTGAAGCGGCCGGTGCTGCCGGAGCCTGGCGCACGGCCCGGGCGGCTCCGTGCCTCCGCCGTCGGGCCCGCTACGCTGGGGCTGCCCGGGGGCGCCGGCTGCCCTACGGCCCGCAAGGCCTCGGTTACGATCACGATTGCGGTGCGGGCTCTCCGCGGCGGCGGAACGGGCAACAGCGACCTCTCCGGGCCCGCTGCCGTCGCCGCCACCGCCGCCTTTTGTGTTCGCAGCGCGACCGCGGGCAATGGGCGGGCTCCCGCCGGGACCTCCGCCAGCAGCCAGTGCCGGGGCGGCCGCGGAGCGGGGCACCCTTCGCGGGGGAAAGGAGGGCGGAGAAAAGGACGAAAAACTCACTCTTTGCTCATTTATTTCTATTTCTTTTTTAGCGGTCGTGATTATTTTTGCCTTAAAAAAAATAACGATTGTAAAACCTAAAAACTTTTTCTTAACTTCAGGCTGGGCTGCAGGAGCTCAGATGAGTTTGGATAGCGGATTTCAGCCATCCTCAGAAAAGCAGTCGTCCCCGGTCGGGGTAGGAGCAGAGCTCTGCATTGCAGTCAAATTTAAGTGCTTGTGTTCGCCTCCACACACAAGGTCTGACGGGCTATCTGCAGGGTCTGTGTGCATTTCGGGGAGTTTATTTACAGTGCCTGTGTCTGTGCGTGCCTGTATGGCGTCTTTTTGCCTCTGCCCTTTTGATTCCCAGTTGAATCGCCTCATCCTGATTTTGGACTGCTTTCTCTAAATTCTGAATAATTTTTTCTCTTCACTGTGCCAAAATCCCTCCGTGGCTTCGTACCACCACTGTTTCCGTGAGAGAGGTCTGCAGTGTCAGGAAACCCTGGGGAAAGGCGATCCTGAACTTCCCGTTCAGGAGAGATGGCAAACGCCCGTGAATTCCTGCCCCGCTCCCGCGTATGCTCCGCGCCTCCGTGGTGCGTGGCTAATGAAGCAGCGCTTGCAGATGCCCCCCCTCCCGCTTAAAAACCGACGGGATCCTTCCTGATGCAGCCGGGGGCTGGAGCTAGCGGAATGGGAGCTCTGCTAGTTCTGTTATGTTTGGATGGAGGACAGAGAGTACTTTTATTCGGACACGATCGCTTCAGCAGTGCTTCGTTACAGGGAATTCTGGTTTCCTATAGCATTTTTATGTCAAAGTCTGTTTCTGCCCTGTTTAGGCTCTTTTGCCCCCGAAGGTGTAAGTCACCAAGACCTTAAGTAATTCGCAAAGTAAATTGACGAAGAGAAATCGCCTTCATGGCTCGTATGAAAAATGTACTTTGGGTGAAAATGGATCTAAAACGGTGATAAAAGAGTCGACTATCCCAGCGTTATTATCAGCAACGTGACCGAGCGAAAAATGTCCAATTATTTGCTGTATTTCTCCTCTTGCTTTCTGTACGACCCCTCCTGCCTCTTGGATGCTGGCAGTGAACAAATGCGGAATTTTACAGGGGAAATAAAAATGCAGTCACGTTCTTTTAAACGCTATTGTTATTGTTTTTCATTTGCTATTAGTTCTGGTGAGAAACCAAAAAATAAAACCCGCTGCTGAAGTTGAAAACCCGAATTCGAATATAAACATCCAGGACTCCTGCAGCTAAGATTATTTTTTCTGAATGGAAAAAGGAAGTTCTACAATCACATTTCACCACAGCTGACTCTTAATAATAAATACAAATGACGTGGAGTTCCGTCTTTCCAGGAAAGAAATACAATTATTTTTTTCTATTACGGAGTGTCTATACAATGGGAGAAAGAAAAAAAGGCCGAGAGAGCTTTATTTGCATTTTTAAAATTGTTAGAAAATAACGGGACCCTCATAGAAGAATATCTTGCAACTGTTCCACGATTTGCGAACTCTAATAAGACATAATAGTTTCATTATGGGCCTTTGTAATTTTGACTGTGGAAGAGAGCGGTGTTAAAATAGGACCTCTGTAAGATTTCGGATTAAACTGTTGAGAAGACATAAAAAGAAAGAAGGAGAGCGAGAGAGAGAGGGAGAGAGACAGCCCCACATAGCGATGCAAAACTAATTAGAACCACACTTTCGCATGCACAATATTTACACGCGATTTTAATCATTACTCAGTCGTCCCTACCATTTGCTGGGCTCTATTTTCAATACAAGATACTTCGAGTAAATTGAGCCTCTCACGGAGATTTTTTTGTGCCCTCTGCATCTTAGTGACCGCACTCCTTCGCCAGCCACGGGGATAAACAGCGTGAATGTCCGCCAGGGAGAAAACAAGGAGTCGCAGGCATGTTTGCCAAGAGCTCAGCCACTACTTTAATTCCTAACACTGGACTTGGATCTGGCCGCCTCTTACTTTCCCCCGCGCGCCCTCCCCTCCTTCTGCGGAGGATTGTAACCCTCCGTTCGGCTTCCGATGCCGCTAGCGTGTGTCCTGCAGTCACAGGAGGTGCCAGCAAATAAATAACTATATTTGAACATAAATTTGATTCACCAGAATGCAGGAGGGCCGACTGCGAACGCCCCTTTGATAGCCGCCTGGAGAAGCAGGGTGCCTTTCGGCAGAGGGGAGACGGGGCATTTTCTCCCCTTTCCCCCCGCTGCTTCCCTGCATAGTTGAAGAATTAATTGTGGTGATAAATACCGCCGCCCGGCTCTGCCCTCACTCCTTCCCTCGCGGCCAGGACGGCGGCTCCCCTTCGGCTGTCGCCTCTCCGCCGCCCAGCACCGGCTCCTCTCCCCGGCCTGGCGAGAGGGTCCCCGGTCCAAGGGCAGGGGCAGCGGGGAGGACGAGGAGGGTGTTTCGGTCACTGCCGCGCCATGCCCGGCGGGATGGGGTGGTGAAGTGCAGTGTGGTGCGGGCCAGGCTAAATTCCGTGCCAGAGTCTTCCCCTGTCCTTCTTCGGCCGGGCGGGGAGGGCCGGCTCTGCGCCGGGGTTTCGGAAAGGAGATACGTTGAATTTGACTTTCCGCTGCCAGCCCTGAGCCGAACGGAACGGTATTATTTACAGTGGGCTCCCAAACTAAACACAATAGTATAATTTAACCTTTCCAAGCACTCGTAAATTTTTACTGCTGTGAAACACAGCGATGCAAATGAGAGCGCTCATAGTTACTGACTTAATAACAACCCCGTGGCTCCTGAAACAATAACTCCTTATGAAATATAATAAATGTATATTTAAATACAGTATACCGCAACTACTATTTTGCTCTTTTTATTGCTTCGGTTATTGTATCATTTTATGTGAAGGTCTCCGATCACAAGGGTGGCGGGATTTTTTTTCGCGGAGAACACGACCTACTGATGGGATGATTAATTTTGATATAAAATAGTCCGCTTAAACGAAAAAAAAAAGAGAGAGAGAGAGAGAAAGAGAAGAAGGGAGAGAGAGGAAGAGAGAAAGAGGGGAGGGGGGCTGTAATACGGAATCTGATCTTTTAATCTCAGTTGGCCGCAATTAAAACAAACCCTGCCGTATAACTCAAATATCCCTTTGCATAAAAACATATGGCCTCGCTATAAAAATTATGGCTGGAAAACACTGACCCATTAATAGCCCGCGGACTGATTTATACTTTATTGTTCTGCTCCCTCGCCACGTGACAGGCGCAGCCAATGGGCGCCTGCGCTGCCCTCAACTTATTACTGACTCTACTTCTCCGCCAGCACCAAGTTGTTACGTGAAACCCGCAGCCCCGAACCGCGGCGGGTCCGCCGCCGCCCGCCCGCCCGCCATGTCGGCTCCCGGGACCCTCAGCAATTACTACGTGGACTCCTTCCTGGTGCCGGAGGGGGACGAGCTGGCGGCGCCCCGCTACGCCCCCGCCCCGTTGGGGCCGCCGCCGCGGCCGGCGGCGCTGGCCGAGCACCCCGAGCTGGCCCCCTGCAGCTTCCAGCCCAAGGCGCCCGTCTTCGGCCCCCCCTGGAGCCCCGCGCACCCCGCCGGCGCCAGCGGCGTCCCCGCCGTCTACCACCCCTACGCGCACCACCAGGCGCCCGTGGCACCGCCCGACGGCAGGTACATGCGTTCGTGGCTTGAGCCTGTGCCGGGCTCCTTGTCTTTCCCCGGGTTACCTACCAGCAGGCATTACGGCATTAAACCTGAACCGCTGGCGGCCAGGAGGGCTGACTGTACCACGTTTGACACTCACACTTTGTCTCTCTCTGATTATGCTTGTGGTTCTCCTCCAGTTGATAGGGATAAGCAAAGCCACGAAGGCGCATTCTCTGAAAGCAATGGAGAAAGTGAGGCAAACGGAGAGAAACCGCAGATCGATCCAAGTAAGTGGGACGGCGAGGGTAATGGACTTCAGTGCTCTGCGCCGGCCGCGGGGAGGTGTCGAGGCGCTGGGGCAAATTACGCGGCCGAGCACCGGCCGCTGCCGCCGCCGCTGCGCCTGCCCTCCGGGGTCTGCCATCCGCAGAAGCCAGCGTTACCCTTCTCAGGCTTGAACGGGATCTAGGACGGCTTTGGCTTTCCAGGGTGAAAGGAAAACAAAACCCCACCCTACAACTGCAACTTAAACAAATGTTAAAAAAAAAGAGAGAGAGAGAGAGAGGGAGAGAGAGAAATGCAATAGCCGCCCATCCCCTCTCCTGCCACCCCAGCAAACTCAGCAGGACGTGCTCATATCCTCCTGCCTCTCCGCGCTCCCAGGCGTGGGCAGGCGCCGGACAGAGGGGTGCCTAGAAAGCACTGGATGTGAATCTGATCTTTTTTGAGAGGGTTCTCAGGCCAGGGCGGCTATTGCTGGGCTGAGAACAGAAACCTCGCCTTTGACTTGGTTCCTCCCCTCCCCCTTTCGTCTCCTCGGTGGAAAACCCTGGGCTGGATGCTCCCAGGATTACGAGACTGGTGCCAGAGCGCCTCGGGATTACTATCGCGATTAACGCCGTGCGAATGAGGGTCCTAAGAGGGCGAGGGTTTATTTATGCCAGCTGTAGATTAACTCGCCAGCTCCCTGGGTCTTGCCAGGGATGACACAGGAGAAGGTAGAGATTTAAAAGACAAACAATTTCGATGACATGGTGATCTGGCTGGTCACTCCCCGTGCTGGCAGTTTGAGGTGTGGGGAGGCCAGGAAGGAGGGAGGGAGTTAGAGAGAGAGGAAGAGAGAGGAGGAGAAAGTATTTAAAAATTGTATTCTCCAAACAACAAAAAAGGCGAGGGGAGGCGGGGGCAGCGGGGCTTTGCCGCGTGTGGTTGCGTGTGACCTCCCCATGTGTATGTATTTTGGAGTCCATTGTGCCTCACGAGCCTCTGTGCCTGGGGAAATGAGAGCCACGTCCTAAACACGAATACCGGGACACCTGATGGGCTGTTTCTGCGTGGATTTCCCTCCCAGCCCCCTCCCTCCACCTCCCACCCTCCCCTCAGCCTGAACTTCTGTTGTTTTCGTTGTAGATAATCCAGCTGCAAACTGGCTCCACGCAAGGTCCACCAGGAAAAAGCGATGCCCTTACACCAAGCATCAGACACTGGAACTGGAAAAGGAGTTTCTGTTCAATATGTATCTCACTAGGGACCGTAGATACGAGGTGGCCAGACTCCTCAATTTAACAGAGAGACAAGTGAAAATTTGGTTTCAGAACAGGAGGATGAAAATGAAGAAAATCAACAAAGATCGAGCGAAGGACGAATGATGGAGACATGTGGGTTAAAATGAAAATGCGTAAAGTAAAAGAAAAAAAAAAAGAAAAACGTTAAAACAAACAAAAAAATCATCCCCTCGAGCCCTGCCATGCAATGCGTCTGGGTCCAGGCCTCATTTTTCCCTTGGCAAATTCTGATTATGAGTGTACAATGGTAGTCACAGAGGCCAGATTGCCAGGAGAGGTACAGTAAGACTTTTAATTTTCTAATAGGAAAGAAAAAGGGGGCATTAGCACGAAAAGGCTATTTAACTGGCTTGTATAAATCTACCTGTTTCTTCACTTAATGAAAGATAAAAAAAAGAAAAAAACTACCTTTTCATAATGCACAACTATTTACGGACTGTATAGTTTAGTCTACGTAGTTAATTTTATTCGCTCTTTGCGTGGCAGAGAGATCTCTGCTCTAATACTTGAACACTGTGTTTTATTGTGGTAATTATGTTTGTGACTCAATTTATGTGCTTGGGTGCTGTACCGGATGTAATAGTGTAAGCTAGAATTCAATTTGAACTCAGGTTGTTTATTATAAAAATTGCATAGAGTATAGCTCTGTAGTGTATTAAGTCTTTTCTGTATAATTAGACAGTTAACCTTTGATTGTAAAATATATATATTATATATATCCCAATGCAAAATTTAAAAAAAAAGGTAGAAAAAACGTTTGTTCGGGATGTCTGGGAATTACGGTTCTCAAAATATGAAGCAAGTCATTTTAGTATGCACAGTTGATATATATATAGTACTGTCTTTGTCGGTTGTATATATAATCTATATATTAAAAAAAAGTAAATAAGCAGACTAGCTTAAATATTGTTTTTGCACCAGTGAACAGTTAGCAGATTTCGGAGCTATACGTATATGTGAAAAGGGTAACTACCTATGGTTTATGTTTGAATTTTAATCGAATGATTTGATGGTTATTGTAATGAAGGTTAATTTTATTGATAATAAATTATACATTATAAAAACCTACATTTGGTTATTGTAAATTTGTATCGATTAAAAAAAAAGAAAGAAATCTGGGAACTTATGTTGATTCAGAACGTACACTGTCTATTTTGAAACAGTTACCTCATGGCCTACTGACCAAATCGTTGTGTTGAAATGATATTTAACTTTTTGCCAAATAAAATATATTGATTCTTTTATATTTTGTGATGTTTTAACATTATTGAGGAGAGGTTCTTCCACGGCGCACTGAACCTCGTCAGCAGATGTGGCAGGGCTAGGGCCGCTGCAGAGGTGAGGCGAGAAGTGATATTATTTTCGAGCCAAGGCAAACCCACGGTTTTATAAACGCAGCCCTCAGGTGATGGAAATTTGGTTTTTTACTCATCCTAAATGGACAGACTCCGGTCCTAAATGCCGCAGCTTCTCTGAGGGTCGGGATTTTTTCCTCCCCTCTGGGTAGGATTTGGTAAGCTGGTGCTTAGCGGTGTGCGGAGGGAGCCCCTTGGATGGCAGCGGGGCACGGAGCCGAGCTAACGCCGTTTTAATAAAATTCGCCGGCGGGGCTGGAGAACTAGGACCAAACCAAAATGTCCGACGTTCTTTAGTGCGGACAATAATGTAAATCAGCTCAGACGGCGACATTTAAACGCAGATTGTTAATTAGCCTCCACCAGAAAATGTCCAGCACTAAGCGTGCTTCCACAGCCCCTATGAAAAGGCTCCCCTTACCAGGGCATTCATTTCAAATTCCCTGCTAGAGAAAATTGCCCATGCAAAATATGTTATTTCAAACGTCATCCACTGTTTTCCTTTCCTTGCCTCCACTTTCGTATTTTTTTTCCCTTTTAAATGTCCCGTGGCAAATAAATGCAACCCGTTGCGTTTTACTAGTGCCTCAGATTATATATGTATTCATAGATAGATATAGAAACAGATAAAATTTTACTGACAATTATGGTAGAATTTATGGTGTCAATTTTACTCGCTGATTTAGCTGAAGGAAAGTGGTGGGCTGGCAACATTCTACAGCAGACAACGCGAAATTGTATTTTTGAAAAGAGAAGGATGGTTTCTTTGGAGTGGAAGATTTCCATACATCCCCTCCCCATTGCATCTACCCCTCCCCCGCCGCCCCAAGCCAAACCAAGCTCAGCAACAAAAGAAAATAGCAAAGTCTATGAGCTTGCTGAAATTTACCCTTGTTTTGGGCGGACATCTTACTGCTCACAGTGGATATCCTCCATAACATGAATCACAGCACAGCTCTGCACCACACCGATCCTTGTTTGCAAATATGGCGAATAACAATAAAATCCTTCTTGTTTTATGAATGTACTTTTACACATATATACATATATATATGTATATGTATTGAAAGCAAAATAGGACGGAACACGCTTATGGTCTTGGCAGAAGTTGTTGTTAGGAAAATTCAGAGCCATACTACAGTGCAATAAAAGAAAATGACTGCTGTAACCGTTTATGGGGTGTAAAACGCTGCAGGGCTGAAGACAAAACTTAGGGAGCCGGCAAGAAGTTTACAGATGTGCAGAACTGCGGGAGGAAAAAATGCTTTCGACTTCACCTTAAAAAAAATATATTCCAGGGTAAGATTTGATGAGTTCTAATTAGCAAAAGGGAGCTCGTTCTGGCGTCCACACACACAAAAAAAGCCCCTAATTGATCCCCGAGCCAGTATTTGGGGATGCTGGGACGCCCTCTGTTGTTGCAGACAGAGGCAACTTCAAAGAATCAGCATTAAGAGTGTGTAATAAATGACGGGTCTGCAAACTGTCTGGAATTCGGCTCTTAATGAGTTTACAACTGTCCAGCCACAATTAAGATTTTCTACAAAAGCCTTTTCATTTGTTTTGTCTGGCTGTTTTAGATAAAGCGGGAGAGCGGAAATAACAACCTTTTATTGGCCTTCCCGTGCTTAAATCCAGGCTGGGAGGTGGACATTTATCTTGCCGTGGGCTGGCGGGCAGGGGCGCGGGCCCCGCCGGGCCGGGCCGGGCCGGGCGGTGCGGCAGTGGCGGCCGAGCGGCGGCAGGTGGCGCTGTGAGCCCGCGAAACAGCGCCCGGCCGCCCTCCGCCATCAAGCGCTCGGCCGCCTCCCCGACAGCTCCTAAAATGTCGACTTTATGGGAGCATAACTGTGCTTGGAAGGGCTGCGTTGGTTTTAACAAAGCCCGATAGGTTTGGGGGTGCTTTTCTCCCCCTTTATCCCCGAGTTTTTTTCCCCACCTTATCCGTGAGCCGTCGGGGTGGCGTTTACCGCCTGGCCACCCTCAGTGCGCTCGTGGCGAAAGTAAAGCTTGATCTGCACCAAGGACACACTGTGCACTTATTATTCTCAAAATACAGAGACATTTCCTATTATGTGATAGAGACGGATGGAACCCCGGTACCGAACTGCCAGCTCCTCTTTTTCTACCTTGCCCCAAACCTTTGCTATTCTCTGCTTAAGCTCTGAGCCTGCATATACGGTATACTGATTTCCCGAAGGGTTGGTGCGAAATGAAATATTGGCAGAAAGGGGGAATTGAAGGGTTCGGGCAGGATGTAAGAGGGTCTCCCCAGCTCAGCCTGGGAGGACAGCGCCCAAAGAGCTACACCCTCGGAGCTCTGGGGCCAACCGATGGATTTTCCAATGCCCTTGTCCGCTCCGCGTGGCTGAGACAGCCTTGCGGGGAACCGGCAGAGCTGCAAAAATCTTGTTTGAAAATTATTTACCGGCGGGTGAAATTCTTCAACAGCTGTCTTCGATACAAATAAAATCCCTGCTTGTGTCCGAAGCAATTTCAGCTCTGTGGGACCCGTTGTGATTATATTACACAGATGTGAGACGTCTGATGCTCTGCAAACTTGACGTGTCTCTCAAAGTCATTCCTAACTTGTTCTCGCCGTCTATTTTGTTTCCTCGAATCATTCTCTCTATTTTTTTTTCCTCCTTTGCTTTTGTTGGCTCCCGCGTCTTGAGAATGAAGCTTAGTGTGGAGTTGTGGAATATTTTCAGATGGCAATTGCCAAAAGAGACGGGGAAAAAAAGTAATTGAAAGGAAAATAATGCAGGAGGAAAGGAAGTATAAAATATGGGCTGAAGTATAAACGTTGTATTTCGTAAGTTTAAGACAGACGACTAGACAAATCGCTGCATTGTACTCTGTAACAGAACTACTATTTCTGCATCTTACTTACATTTCTCTAAATCAAAGCCATTCTCATTATATCGAAATTCGGCACTGGGAATGCATTGAGCGAGTTTTTTTCCCGCACTGATTAAAAGATTAAATTCTTTCTAGGGATAAAGACTAACAGCCACTCCCTGCTTTCTAACAAGAGCATTCCTATCAAATGTTTGTCTACAATAGCATTGCTAAACTTGTTATGAGTAATTATTTTTTTCCTTGGGCAGTAAAATTATATTGAAATTAAAAAGTGTTTATGCATCGTCATACTAAGTAATAACTTGGCACAGCATGTTCCATTATAATCGTGGATAAATTATGGCGAGAACAGATTCCAAACCAACAAAATCTTCTGTACTATGAACCACATCAAGATACTGCTTAGTACACAAGCCATAATCATGTAGTGCTCCCAGGTCGCTTATAACTTATGAGCACCGTTTTATCACTACATTTTACTTCCCGGAAAAGCTCTGTGCCAAAGAGGGAGACCAGAGCTTACAAGGAAAAAAAAAATACAATTAATCCGTCCTAGAGGATTATTTTTAAAGCGCCTGAGAATATTGCCATGACAAAAAAATTGGGCTTGTTCATCCTTTCCCGATGGGGAAAAAAAAAAAGAAAGAAAAGCGCGTTTACAGGCGCGGGGATCTAGACTCATTCTATAAGCGACAAAACAAGAGATTTCAGAGGGTGTTTAAGAAGCAGCGTTATGTCTAACTCGCAGAGTATGGGGGGAGTCAACAAGGTGGCGGGGACCCATGTCTAGGGGTCCTTCTAGCATTTATTCAGTGAAGGCTTTTTGATAAATCTAAAGTGCTGGCAGGGAAAAATAAGCTGAAGGCAAAATACATTTTTAAAAACTGTAGCGGCCATAAACACACGTAAGCAAAGAAAAATACCTAAATGTGAAAATTGAAGATAATCAGAGAGCTCGAAGTACAACCACCCAGACAATCTATTAGGTCCTGTGCTATCCATATTTAAGTCTAGACATTGGTTATATTTGCTGTTTCTTTTTCTTGCATCTTGGTACGTTGTCACCAGAGGAGCAATTTATTAGTCTAATGCCATCTACTTCAGCCTCTTTGATCTTCTTCGTCGTCGTCTTGTTTGCAACGCATTCGTTTAAGTTCTTGGGCCTCTATTCCCTTTCAGCAGCCTCTTCTGCCGGCTTGTTCCCACACCGTGATTGCGACCTCAAGGATATTGTCTAATATTGGTGAATTTGAAGAAATAACCGAAGGGGCTCTTTCGGCGGCTTCTCCCTTACGCCTGCGAATAATAACTGCGTTTTCACATACTTAACACTTGGCAAACGTTTACATGCATCCACCACATCTGCATGCTCTGAAGCACTAGTATCTCAGGGATCTGGCTTTCAAGAATTGACTTGCTTCTGTCAGTAACCTGTGTTCATGGTGCTGCAATAACCCCGCATAAAGGGTGCCAAAGGGTACACGGGTGTGCGCGGGTGTGTTTTGGAGGTGTGCGGGGGGGGAGAGGGTGCTCCACGTTTACAAAACATAAAGTTTAGGGTCCGTGCGAAATATCGCCAAGAACAATTTTAACTGGTGAGAAAGTCTTTGTACACGGGGCACCAAACTATAATTGAAAGGAGAATTTCCGGGGCAATTCCATTGTGCTTCTTCCAGTTTATGATGTGCAATACAGGCAGGCAGTAAAAGCTGTCTTTACCAGGACTCCCTGTCTGAGGGAAGGAAACTCATTTTACGATCCGTTTAAAGGAAGGGCAGAGAGCAGCATCCTCAATGGAGAGCCATTCGCATTGTTGGGGATCCCAGTGTTTAGAAAAGCAGCAACTCTCCCCGTTATCTGCGCGTACCGCTGCTGCCTCACGCTCTGGACTGCAAGGTATGTAGGGCGGAAAGGTAACTCGGGCAGTAAGTAAACAGGCTGCGGCGATTTGAAGCCATTTGCAGGCGATTTCTTCAACTCTGGAATTTGGTTTATTCTTTTTGTGTGGTTTTTTTTTTTCCTTGAGACATTCGGAAAGTTCAGTTCTCAATTTTTTTTCTTTCTTTTTTTCCATTATTTGTGGTGGGTGTTAGGGGTTTTTTGTGTGTTCTGTTGTTGGGTTGGAGTTTTTTGTTTAGTTAGATGTCGTTGTTTGTTTGGCGGTTTGTTTTGTTGGGGTTTTTTGTTTGTTTGCTTGGGGTATTTTTTAGTTTTTCCCCCTTTCCTTTCCCGGGGAGGCTGACTGTGATTTTCCCCCCTCCTTCCCTCGCCGGGGCTGACTGCTGGGAAGCGCCTTGATTTCCAAGGCTCAGCAGCCCCTCGGGACCGGAGGGGGGTGCCCTCGCAAACCCTGTTGCCTGCTTCTTGCCATTACGAGAAAACAACGCCGGGGGGGACGAGCCACCTCATAAACCTGACACGCGAATATCTGCNGCGTCACATGACCGGTCACGTGCTCCGGGCAGCTCAGTCCAAAAGAAAATGGGGTTTGGTGTAAATCTGGGGGTGTAATGTTATCATATATCACGCTACCTCGTAAAACCGACACTGAAGCCTGCCGGACAACAAATCACAGGTCAAAATTATGAGCTCTTCGTATTATGTGAATGCGCTTTTTAGCAAATATACGGCGGGGGCTTCTCTTTTCCAAAATGCGGAGCCTACTTCTTGCTCCTTTGCAAGCAACTCCCAGAGAAGCGGCTATGGACCAGGCGCGGGTGCCTTCGCCTCCTCCATGCCCGGCTTGTACAATGTGAACAGTACCATATATCAAAGCCCGTTCTCTTCCGGATACAGCCTGGGCTCTGATGCCTACAACCTGCATTGTTCCTCTTTTGATCAGAACATTCCCGTCCTCTGCAATGAGCTAACCAAACCCAGCTGTGAGAAAGCGGAGGAAAGCAACCTGCACAACCAGGCTGAGCCTAATTTCCGGATATACCCCTGGATGAGGTCTTCAGGTAGGGGCGAACGGAGAGGGCTCGGAGCCGTGGCAGCCAGGCAAAGCGTGTCGCCAGGATTACTGTCAGCACAGCCTTTATGGTTTTAATTATAGCCGAGGCGCCATTGCGTAGAAAGCCCGTGGCATTGTATGTAAATGAGTATCATAAAACTTTTTATTGCCCAATTAATGGGTTCTAGCCTCGTAAATTTATTTAACTCCATTTGCTATGGAATTTTAGCATTGAGTTGATTTGCGCTGTTTGCTATGAAAAAGCGGAGAGTTGGCTGCGGGCTCTCAGAGCCCCCACGGGTAAGCGTCTCCCCTGCCCTCTTGTCGAAGTTGGGAAAAAAAAATCCCGCTCGCTGGGTAAGGCGGAGGGGACAGAGGCGTTTAGGACCGAGGGACGGCATGTTGAGGACATTGCCAGCCCGCGTTGCCGAGACGTGCCACTCTCGTCCCCCCTGCCCTTTCCACGTAGATAAAGATCTATAGAAATGTACTAAACAGGAAAACGGAGGGGGGAGGGGGGAACCGGGGACGAGAGTGTGTGTGAAAAAGGAGAGCTCTCTTCTGGAGCTAAATGCTATGTATTGTTTACGATCCAGGCGGGATGGGTGGGGGGGAGCCCACGACATTAAAATAAAATAAATACAGCCCAGCCTTCCAGCTTTTTATTTCCCCTTGCGAAACGTGAAAGTCTGGAAGGTTTTAGGGAAATACATCGCCTGGGGGAAAAGTTCCTCCTCCCAAAAGCAATTTCCTCCCCCACCTCCTCTCCTGAATGCTTTCTCTTCACTTTTTCTAGGTCTCGAGGAACTTAATTTTTGCCCTGCCTGAGCAGGGCAGGTCGTGTGGCTGAAATGTCTTTGTTAAGGCAAAGTGGGGGGGGCGAGTGGAAGTCGAAGAAGGGGATCGTTGACTCTGGGTCGGCCACTTTTTTGTTTATTTATTTATTAAAAACATCATTAAGAAAAATAAAAAGAGAAAACTTTCCATTTCTTGTCTAACTCCTGGCCGTTTGCGTGCCTGTTTTCAGGTCCAGATAGGAAGCGAGGGCGCCAGACCTACACCCGCTACCAGACTCTGGAGCTGGAGAAGGAATTCCACTTCAATCGTTATCTGACTCGGCGGCGAAGGATAGAGATCGCCCATGCCCTCTGCCTGACGGAGAGGCAGATCAAAATCTGGTTCCAAAACCGGAGGATGAAGTGGAAGAAGGAGCACAAGGAGGAGAGTTCCAGCACCCCGGCTCCCAACGAGCCCACGTCAGCAACAGCCTCTGTTGAGAAAGTGGAAGAAGACGAAGAGGAGGAAGACTAAGGAGTCCCACTCGAGGAAGTGATCTCTTAGAATAGTGTATGCACATGACAGTTGGAAAAGCTCCCTTTAAAGGAGAAAGAAAAAAAAAAAGAGAGAGACTGTTTTTATTAAAAAAAAAAAAAATCAGTTCCCTTTAATAATCATCTTGAAAGCGAGCGTTTGCAAACATGAAAACATTTCTTGGGTTGGTTTTCCAGCCTTCTCTCCACTCTCCCATCCTCCCCAAACCTGCCCTATGCCGAACCTTTCGGTGATAACTCCTAAGAGCATCTTACAATCAGTTTGGGGTTTTTTTTCTTCATTAACCCAAACCTGGGTGGGCTTCTTCAGGGGACATTTCATAGGGAGAACTGCTGCTTGCACAGATAGTAAACCGTGACCTTCCGAAGTAACTACCTGACTCCATAGTCCCAGTCATGTGTAAGGGGAAAAGTGCATTAGGCTCACATTAAGAAAAACTACCTAATTTTGAATAAGTAGCTCTGCACTTCTCTTTTTGTTTTCTTTTTTTTTAATTGTTGTTAGAAAAGTATCATAAGTAACAGCTACACTAACAAAAGGTTAAACAGCAAGTAAAAGGGGAAAAATGTTCCACAAACCACTACAATCTACAGCAATTACTTGTACTACCTATTTTCCAGACTACCTACCTATATATCTTGCTCTGCCTACCTATCTTCGAAAGTATACTGTATTTTAGTAGTCAAAAGGATGTTACAAGATTACTAATGTGAATCGCTAAATGCTTTTAGACGTGTAAGTGTAGTCCTTCGAAAAGCACGCATCAATAGCTTTGGTATAGAATTTGGTACCGAAAAGTCTGAATATATTTAAATTTAAAATAATATATTTATTCCAAAGCAATTATAAATGAAAACCATATGCTGCAATATGTATCCTTGTTCTCGATCCTTTGCTATTCTGAGAGAGGAAGCAAACACACGCCAATATTGTACAAAGCGGTTTAATATCTCCTGTTGGCTTCTACCTTCAGCTGCTTCTGCTAAAGGCTGTTAACTTATTCTACGTTGATCTTACTTAATATAGCGGAAAGTGTTCTTTGAAAAGTGAATTTAAATGATCATGTAACCACCTTAAAAAAAAAAAAAACAACTGTTTGTCCTGATTATCTGAACGTGTTAATATGTAATACCATGAATTTTCCTACAATAGCAGATATTGTAATATTTTTTGTCATTTATATTCGTCTTGAACCTCATTTGTAAGATCATGTCATAAATTGGGAAGTATGTAATTAATTTGGAAACTTTGTAGCATGATGTGTTGTTAAGAACTCTGTATAAATCCGTCTTGAAGGTTTGGCTAAAGTTTATTCACAAATTGTATGTTACAATGTGTTACAGTGTGTTCGTTGTGAACATTTGGATATGCCGTGTAAGTATTGGACGTGGGAAGAAAAATGTCTGTGAACTCTCTTTGGAAGTGATACCGTGTTCAACTATCTCCCACGATAAATGTGTTTTATGTTACACAGAAAATAAATATGCTTGTTGACAAATCACTGTGTTTCTTTATTAAGGAACCATTTCGAGGGAAGCACAAAAAAAAAATTACATGGACAAATAAAGAAATGAGACAATCTAAACATTTTTTTAATATTCAGAAAGAAAAAAAAAAAACAACAAGGTGATGAATTGATAGGAATCAGTCAATCTCTCTATCTCGAGTTCATGATTTTTTTCCCTAGCATTGTTGATTAATAAAGCGGAAAGCCTTTTTTATGGGAGAGCTTCCTTCCACCGTGTTCCCGTGTCCTCTCGCAGTCATAACCTCAGTCCAGAAGATCGGCGATCAAGCCGAAATCGCATGCAGTGAAAGAATATCTTGTAATGAACAGAAAGTGAAATGCGAAACTTCCAAGTGTAAATGATCTGATCGGGTACATGTGTGGTTTCTGTGTGCGGCTTTCGGGGGCCAGGGGGCATCACGATGGCACGAAAATGGGGGGAAATTGCCCCGCTTTAGAAAACGTCTTAATTTTGCCAGGTACCACGTAATGTCGCTGAGATCTAATATTCGCCCTTTTGTTTTTTCTAATTAAAAAAAAAAAATCTAACCCGAAAAGTCCTTTAATTCCGCCGGATAAATACAGGTAAGAGCTGGAGCATTATTTGCGCTGAAGTTCCCTTTTTTCTACTGCACTCCGTTCCTGGTCAACGCACTAATTGTAATTTTAATAAAATTAGTGCAAAGTCCAGGTCTTTTAAAAAACTCCAGGGCTGCCTCTGTGGTAAGATGGCGCCTCTCTAAGACCTGCCTCTTCTTAGTGATGAGGAAAAGGCCATAAATCCGTTGTTGTTTATGAAAATTTACAACTTTGCAATACAACTTTATGAGTTGTTCGGTTTTTCCATTGGTCGTTGTCGGTCATGTGGATGGTAACCGTGAACATGAACTTTTTTATAATTTCCCTTGCGAGAATAGAGCCGCATTCTTTTGCTGAGCTCTGTCCTGCTTCGGATCTCTCTGGCTTTCAATCCCCATTTCATTTGTTCTTTGTAAGGCAATAGTGAACAAAGTGTGCGGAGGTTCGGCATAAGCAGCCGCCTAGAACACAGATCCGGGATGGCAATTTCCAGTTCCCCCGCTGGAAGGTGTGGCATATTGGATTCAAAGCACTGGCGTGGCAGATTTTCAACTTGCAACCTGGCTAATTTCCTGCTTCTTCTGGCACCAAAAGGAGGGCGATTCGTCTCCTGTGCAGCCAAAGCGACAGCTGTCAAAGTCGCAGGGGCTCCTGTGAGCCAGAACCTAAAAGGTGAGAAATGTATATGACACTACTGTAAGCAGGGAAAAATGGTTTAATACGTTTAAATATTAGACATGTGCAATTAAACTAAATGGAAATGTTACCGGCCAAAAATAGAGATGGCTGCAGCTCAGTTGATTTTGACTTAACCAATGCATGCAAAAACATGCCTAAATAAATGTTTATTTTCTGTGATTTAGCAAGGAAGCGGTGGATTTTTTTTTCCCACGAAGTTGATTTCTTTTTGCATTAGCCAGGGATATGTTGTGATGTTCAGGTAATTTTCTAATAATTCAGTTTTACAGCATCAGTGGAGGGGATTTTTTTCCCAGCACGGGGGGGAAAAAAGTGATATCCCCAAACATTTAAAAATACTAATTCACAGCATTAACTCAGCTTAAATTTCATTTGCGGTTGACGAAATTTAGATGTAATTTATTTTTTTACTATTGCATTAAAAAAAGAACAACCCAAACAGCACAATGTCTCTTAGCTTCTCTGCCATGTCTGGGAGGAAGGTTATTTCTAGACGGGGGGAAACAGCGCGAATATGTCTTAAATTTTCTGTATCAGATCAAGCGCTGCATGCATACATCCCTTGCCCCTCCGTGGGTCCGTTGCCGGCGGTTCGCGGCGTGGGCGGCTTGCGCATCTCGGCTGCGCGGAGCGGGCTTCGCGGTGGCTAAACCCATTTCNCATTGCGGTATCCGCCGGACTGGAGCTGCAGTGAGCGCCGGATTATTTATTGCGGTGGCGGGTGCTCAGTGCTGCCACGGCGTGGCGGGATGGCGGAGGCGGGCGCGGAGCGGAGCGGCCCCCGCAGCCCCTGCAAGAGCAGCGCTGGCAGCCTGCACTGCTCGGGGGAGCCCAAATAAAAGACCAAGAGTGAGGGAAAAAAAAAAATGCGGCCTATCTTTTTCAGTGGGAGTACCGGCGCTAGCCCCCGGGCAAAATATTCCGGCAGGACCGGCTCTGCCCACTCCCCTTCCCCTCCGCTTGTACGTCGGTGTGTGTCAACTGCAAGTTACCGCGGTGGGAGCCGGCTGGGGAGGGCCCGCCCGCACCTCCCTGGCCTGGCTCTGTACCCCGCCAGTCTAAACAACGGTCCGCCTTGCCCAAACTGTTTGGATTGGGAGCTATTAGTTAAAGGTTGGTTATGATGACGCTGGCGAGAACGAGAATTATTTGAAAGTGGTTTTATATACGAGGAGAAGAGGCTTTTAAGCTTAAGAGGGTAACTACTCCCGCACCTGTATCCAAAAGTGGCTGGAGTCGAGGACGCGTTTTCGGCGGGAGAAGGAAAGTGAAATGTTCTGTGGAGGAGGTGCTGGGGGTGCGTGGAATTACGAAAACAAATAAAGAGCGTATGAAATACACAGGTATCGCGAAGTGTGACTGTTGCGGTGGCAAAATGCAGCGATTGGCTTTCTTTCTGCTTTCCAGAGTGGGGACGGGAATGGTGAAGGAAAACCGCTGCGAAATGTGTCCAGGCCGGACATTTCCTCGGCAGACCTGGGGGTAGCAGATTATTGTGATTCGGGATTTTCTGGGGTAGGGGGAGGAGCGGAAAGGACGCCTGAATGTGACCGAAGCAGAGATTGCGATGCAGATTGTTTAGCTGTCACTGTAACTACTCGAACACGACCCAGACAGGCAAAAGTGCAGATTTCATTCCTTTTCGTATTATGGGATAGATGAAGAAATATTTTCGCTGCCTGAGGTCGGGCTTTCACAACTTGGTTTGGACGCAAACAGTAACTTGAAAAACGGGAAAGAAACAAAAAGAAATAGAGGGGGGAAAATCAGATTGTAAACGATGCTATAAAATGTAACTATAACTAAGCCTGGAGCGATTTTTATTTTAAATTTTGTTTTGGTCTTTGTGTGATGGATTCAAACAAAAGATTGTCTTCTCACAACTTTTTAGAAGTAAGGCCGGTGGGGTTTGTTTGTCCCGAGTATTCATTCTTTTCATAGTGCATTTTCGTTCTGACCTAAACTGGAGAAAATATGCTATTTTTAAAGCGTTTTCGCGTTTAGCATGCTGTGTATGAGTGCTTGCTTGCTGGTGTTTCCTTCTTTTTAAACGCTATCCTCACTGAGTTAAAAAAACCTTATTTTTCCGGAGAAGTCTGCTTTTCAGGAAATACATGTTTCTGAAATGACCTCTCAAAGCATGCAGCTAGTGAGCTGTAATTCTGCCAGGTGTGTTTGTGGATTAGCAGGGCTGTAGAGGTTAAGGAAGTTGAAAAAAAAAACCGAAGGCAATCAACATCTGAATGTGAAAGTCCAGCTGAGACTGCAAACAATACAAACTATTGTGGAGCAATGTTTTAGCTCACTACTGTTTTATAGGTATCGTAATCTGCCCCCGGAAATGAGACAAATAGTCTCCCAACAACAACAAAACTCTCCTTTGAAAGCTGCTTTAGGAAACGGCGCTCGTACGAATGTCACTTTACGTGACAGAGCGCGTTTAAAATTAGTCTATTCAATCTGTTGTAATGGGCACGGATTATGAGTAAACACAGCTTGGAATGAACAACCTCATGTTATCTTCAGGAACTGCAGGGTTACGGCTGAATTAAATGCGCATCAGCGAATTTCATCAGCACTGTTACTGTCCGAGCCCTGGGCCAAGAATTATATTTCCGCTATGGGGTAACTGCCATATTGAAAAATGAAGGTGGAAATGTTTGTTTCGTGTATTGTTCTTCCCCTCTTTAAGACACAAATCCACGTTTAATCAAATTATTCGGAACAACAACGAAACCGATTGGCTTCTGCTGACTCATTAGCGGAGTTGTATTAATTAGGAATAGTCTTACTGGCTCGGTTTTGAATTTGAGTGTTTTATTCTCTCGGCTCTACTCTGGCGGGAGGAAGGTAGACTTGAGGAGAAGAGACACATGGAACTTCATCTGGGCTGCCGCGGAGCGCCGGGAGCCCACGCGGCTCTTCCCGAGGCCTCCTCGGGCACATGGTGCAAATCAAAAATCCCACTCCTCAGAAAGCCACCACCCCAGCCTCCTAATTATGGAGATGTTCCTTAAGATACGAGACCTCTTCCACTGCAGGACGCGTTAGACTCTCTCACAAAAGCTGGGTTCGGCGCTGAGGGGGGCTCCCCGAGCTCCGAAGGGAAGCTTTAGTGGAGGGGTAATATTCAACTGAATGGATAAATAAATACGTTTTAGAATAGCTTAAAAAATATTGGATTCGGTTGTGGCATCGCGACGGCAAAATGGAGAGAGGCCGGGCCCCCCCCTCTCCCCCTGCGCTGGGCTGCGCTCCGCTCCCCCTTTCACGTGTTCCCTCCGCTCCAAAGTTTCCCTTCACAGCATCTTCCACCGCCTTCTCCTTCCCCCCGCCCTCCTTCCCTCCGCCGGAGAGCCGGAGGCGGTTCACCCACCCTTCCCACGGGGCTGCGCGAATCCCTTGTCGTGGGGCCTCCAACTTTTAAGGGCGCCCCCCTACACACACCTCCAGCGGCCGGGGGGTGTCCCCGTTACCGGCTCTCGCACCGCCCGCGCTGCCGGGAATTAGCGCTGTTCCTGTTGTTATTATTACTGGATTATTTTCCCGCGTGGGGGCGGTGCCGCGGCGGGGGCGCGGCCGGTCCCGCGGGCTGCGCGGGGCGGCGCGGCGGGGCCGGGGCTGCCGGTAAGTTGGCGGCGCGGTGGCGGCGGCCCCGGGGGAGCGGGCGCCGCGCGCGTTCCCATTGGCCGCCCCGCCGTCAGCTGCTCCTATTTTCTGCTGTCGCTTTTGGCGCTCGGCCATCCAGAAACAAACCACTTCGATGACTCCTAATAGTTATCGCCAGATGTACTAATACACAACAAATCACGGTCCGGGAGAGGGGGAGAGCAAATGAGTTCCTATTTTGTGAATCCCACTTTCCCGGGGAGCCTGCCTGGGGGCCAGGACTCCTTCCTCGGGCAGATCCCCCTGTACCCGACGGGCTATGATGCTCTCAGGCATTTTCCGGCTTCGTACGGGACAAACAGCCTGCAGGACAAGACTTACACCTCACCTTGTTTCTACCAACAGTCCAACACCGTCATTGCTTGCAGTCGGGCTTCGTATGAGTACGGAGCCTCTTGTTTTTATTCGGACAAGGACATTAGTAGCGCCTCTCCTTCCGGCACTGGCAAACAGAGGGGGCCCGGGGACTACCTGCACTTTTCTCCTGATCAACAGTACAAAACCAGCGGCGGCCAAACCAAAATTATAAATGACGAAGGCACCGACCGGAAGTACACGAGCCCTGTTTACCCCTGGATGCAGCGGATGAACTCCTGCGCTGGTAAGGCATCTCGGTGCAGTCAAGGGCGGAGAGGGGAGGAAAAGGAAAAGTTTCTTTTTTTTTTTTTTTTTTTTTTAATCAGATAAAGTCCAGATTGCTGGAGAAACACTGTTCCTGCAGGGCAGTATGTAACATGAAACCTTCCCAGGTTTAGACCTGGCACGTTGGCACCCAGGGAATGGTGGCCAAGATCCCAGTATGTAGGCGAAAGTTATAGGGGAATCCTTGGAAAGTTGGGGAAAAATATAAAGGAACAAAGCACTTTTATCACTCTCTTAAAGCCATCCCAAATCCTCTGCTCTGCTTCTTCATTGTCAGAGAGCGATGCATGGAATATGCCCTCTGTACTGAGGATCCAAAGCATTTGTGGTACATTCCTCCTCGCCCCCCTCCCCCAGCTCATTAGCCTGTGAGTATTGGATATTGAGAGCACGTTTCTGGGGCCGTGGGCGCACTTCCATGGCATCGCGAATTTTTTCAGACTTAGGAACTTCACATAATTGAACTATTCTGTACAGGACTGGTGCTGGAGGAATGGGGGTGGGGGCGGAGTGGGAGGGTTGAATTGGGTGACATTTATTTTTTATAATCCCAAATTCAAACGTTTATTTCAAGTGTTTGCTAATGACTCGCCTTCTCTCCCATCCTCCCGAGTTTGTGTTTGCTGCAGGGTAGGTCTCACTCCTTTTTTTTTTGAAAATTAAACTTTTAGCACGACCATTCCGATGCTGCTTTGCATCCAAGAGCAATAAATTCCAGAACAAATGGCAAAACGCTCTTCTATGATCTTTAGCTGATGTCTATAATTATACTTACAGACCTTCTGTGGTCCCATCCATGGCAATGGCTGCGTGTTTGTGTCAACACAGCCATATGTGCGTGCACACACACACGCACAGACACACGCGTGAGGGTAGCACACGTGTGCCCGTGTCTGTGTGTGCGCACAGGCTCCCAGCGCGCACCGAGCAGCCTCTGCTCAGCGACTCGCACCGTGCTACCTCCTGCACCTTCTCTAGGTCCCCCTTAAAGCCTCTTTGTATCCCACTTACCCCGCCACCGTGAGCACACTGCACACCCGCATTTACAGCTCGTCAGGCAGGAGAAAAGGAAAAGGGAGAATTTAAAAAATAAAATAAAGTTAAGAAGCCTCCAGGAAACCAGAGCAGCTTCCCCCACTCCCCGTGATTGTGCCTGCAAAAAGAGGCAGAATATACTAATCGCTCTTTCTGGTCTGAAATCTCTGGGCCCTGTCCAATGCGATCGTTTTGTCTTTACTTCTACAGGTACAGTATATGGAACACATGGGAGACGAGGGAGGCAAACTTACACCAGATACCAAACGCTAGAGTTAGAGAAGGAATTTCATTTTAACAGATACTTAACCCGAAGACGACGTATTGAGATTGCAAACGCTCTCTGCCTTACTGAACGCCAGATTAAAATATGGTTTCAAAACAGGCGGATGAAATGGAAAAAGGAAAACAAATTCATAAATTCCACACAGCCCAGCAGCGAAGAAACAGAGGAAAAGTCAGGGGAGTAGAACCACGTTTAATAAATGCTACCAGGCCTTTCCTTAGCGCTTACTACTACTACTACTATTATTATTATTATTATTTACTTTGTGTCCCTTCTGCTACTGAAATCCTATAGGTTTGTCACAGTCTATTAATCCCCAAAAGGCTTGGTTAAAGATGTATATTTGCAATCATCTGTGACTTACTCTAATATATGTGGAAGCCCCAGCTTTCGAGCTACAGGCATGTATGTATATAATCACCTTCCCAAAGCATATATGGCATTGGTTAAAGTATTAGAGAATTGGCCCAGAATTTAAATATTTGAGATGAGCATCTGTGTCTGGGTGAGTGTCCCTGGTGTGCTTGTGTGAGAAAAGATAAGCAAATTATTTAGGCTTTTTTGAATTAGAAATGCTTATATTGTAGAAAGACAGGAGATTTTAGAAAATACTTGGTCTATGTTTTTGCTAGCTCCCGCTACGGCGGGCCATCTCGTTATGCTGTGTTTGCGAGTTTATGATCCACAGGGGGGAAAGAAGTTTTAGTCATGTATAAGATATTTAAATAGCAAAAGAAAGAAAAATTCTTTTAAAAAACGTTGTATAAATCCCTGTGTATAAACTTTCAGTTAAAGCTTGGATGAATTGCAGGGAGATTTTTTTTTTTAATGCCGCAAAACTGCTTAGTCTGCACTACTAGTATTAAAGTAAAAACTCGGCGTTAAACTTCAGGGGAAGGGAGGGAAGAGGTTTTGAAGCGGGCAATTTTCTGTGGTTCCTGTTGAGCTTACGCTAAGGTTTTGGTGAGCTCAGCTCTGCACTGAAGGGGCTTTGAATTATGGACTGCATTTCTTGGGGCTTCGTGAGCTTAGATCGATTTTTTTTCCTTTTATCTCTCTTTCTTTCTTTCTTTCTCCCTTCCTTCCTTCCTTACTTCCTCTCTTTCTTTCTTATTTGAAAAAAAAGGTCTTATTAACTCGGGGATTTTCTTTCCTGCTTTTGCAGTATCTTAATTAACATTCGCATTACTTAGCACTGGAAGAAATAAATTGATACTTTGAAGAAAAATAGCTGCCATAAAATGCTTCCGCTTCGAGATTTGTAAAAGTAAAATAAGCGCAGCAAAAATATTGATAAATATATATATATCTATATTACATTGCGCGTGCATGAGTGTGCATGTGAAGCTGTGTACAAATGCACTTGTATACGCATCGGGGCTCTTTTGTTTGGAAGGCAGCACAATTTGGGCTACCACTCTAAATGTTTCAAACCCAGATCTGGAGAATATAATGCAAAATGGCTACCGCCGCATTTAGAGGATTTTTTTCCTTCTGAGAGGCGATAAAATAACGGCAGCCGTAAAGTCGCCTGGAATTTGACCCCCTAGTTGGAAAAACGCTGCACGATATTTCTCTTTAATAGATATCTGCCATTTCACATCGGCAGGACCGGCTGCCTCTCGAAAGCACCGGCACGGGAATAAGTGTGGGGGAAATTATACGTAAATATATATATGTGTGTGTAGAAGGGACATAAGCCTTGCCAGCACCCGAGAACGGATCGTACAGGATTTGCGAACTGGTGTAGATAAGCCTCGCCCAGAGGAGAAGGCAGGCACAAAGCGCAGCGCTCTCTGCACACCCAGCTCCCCGGCGGCCGGCTCGGAGGAGCAATGCCCGCCGGCCCCGCAGCCTCGCCGCCGGTTGCCGGTGCCGGCGGCNCGGACGGGAGGCGGTGGCGGCGGCGGCGCGCACGGGAGGCGCGCCCCGGGCCGCCCGCGCCCTCCCAGCTCCCCCACCAGTGCACGAGTTTACCTCTAGAGGTCATCAGGCAGGATTTACGACTGGACAACAAAAGCACGTGATGTGAAGCCGTACCCCATATTTGGGTGCCTACGTAGGAGGGAACCAAGTACATGTCCCAGTCATTTCCATAATTCATCATAAATTGTGCAAGGGTGCTATAGACGCACAAAACGACCAAGAGCCACAAATCAAGCACACATATCAAAAAACAAATGAGCTCTTATTTTGTAAACTCATTTTGCGGTCGCTATCCAAATGGCCCGGACTACCAGTTACATAATTATGGAGATCACAGCTCGGTGAGCGAGCAATACAGGGACTCCGCCAGCATGCACTCCGGCAGGTACGGATACGGCTACAATGGCATGGACCTCAGCGTCGGGCGCTCTGCTTCCACCCACTTTGGTGCCAATGAGAGACCCCGCAGTTACCCGGCCAACACCACCTCTGCCTCGACAGAGCCCAGGTACAACCAGCCCGCGACGTCTTCCCACTCGCCTCCCCCTGACCCTCTGCCCTGCACCGCCGTGGCCGGTTCGCCTGTCAGCGAGAGTCACCACGGGGTGAAAAACTCCCTCGCCAACTCCACCAGCACTTCGTCCAATTCCAGCAGCAACACGCACATCAGCAGAGACGGGGTTGGCACCTCGTCTGGGACTGAGGAAGACACTCCAGCAAGCAGCGAGCAGGCAAGTGCCCCGACCGACCAAAGCACAGCCCAGCCTTCACAGCCCCAGATCTACCCCTGGATGCGAAAACTGCACATAAGTCATGGTAAAGCAAATAGCCTGTTCTTTCTTTATTTCTCTGGAGGAAAAGGAGGATTTAATGTAAAACGGGTGGCTGATCTGAGCAAGGTCGGGGAGAGGGGGAGAGGAGGGCGTGAGAGCGGGCAGTCTCCGAGCACACCACAACTCTGCTCGCAGGGAAGCCCGCTCCCTTCTCTGGGCGAGTCCCCCCCGAAAGGAAAAAAAAAAAAAAAAACCGCTCGGCCCCGAAAACACCGCTCGCCTGGCTCCCAGCGCCGGCGGGGGGAGTGGAAGGCGCCTTGCCGAAGGGAGATCGGGAGCAGAGGCTGCTCCCGGCTCTCCTCTGGGTGGAGGATCTTCCAGTGGGAACGGCGCGGCTGACCCCATTTATTTTGCTTAGACATATTAAAAAGAGAATAGGAAAGGGCGAGAAGGGCAGTTTTCACTGCTGGGAAGCCGTGGGGGAGGGGGGAGGGCGAGCAGCCCTAAACTCGAGGTAGAGGGCTTGAGGGGCGCGGGGGAGCGAAGCAACTTTCAGCCCCGGGTACCTGCCCTGCTCTCGCTGCTGGAAGAGCCGCAGGAGGCTCGCTGCCTCCCACAGCCTTCCCCAGCTCAGCCGTGGGAAAGGGCTGCACGCTTCAGCCTTGGTCTCTTAGCTCTGAAAACCCAGCTAGCAGCAGATACGTCCTCCAAATCAGCTTATCTGATGGAGGCATGGGGGAGAATTAACCTTATTAAAAAAGAAAAAAAGAAAAAAAAGAAAAAAAAAAGAAAAAAAGAAACTAAAAAAAAATCGAATCGCAAATCCAAGCGAAAACTTACCAAGACTACCAAACCCCCCTCCCCCAAGCCTTTCCTAAGAGGGGCTGGAGGGGGGGAAACTTGTTGAGCGTTTATCCAAACCAGAAACAAAACCAAGCAGGACTGAGAATAACGGTCCTGGTTGCTGGTAGCTGCAATGAGACACGAAGGCTCCGAGAGGCTGCTGAGAATCTAAATCATGTACTTTTCTCTTCCAGACAACATAGGGGGACCAGAAGGGAAAAGGGCTCGGACTGCTTACACCCGCTATCAGACCTTGGAGCTCGAAAAGGAATTTCACTTCAATAGATACCTGACCCGCAGAAGAAGGATTGAAATAGCACATGCTCTTTGCCTCTCAGAGAGACAAATAAAGATCTGGTTCCAAAACAGGAGAATGAAATGGAAAAAGGATAATAAGCTGAAAAGTATGAGCATGGCAGCTGCAGGAGGGGCATTCCGTCCCTAAGCGCTTGATCAATTAAAAGTACTGAGCAGTATTAGCTGACCCTGCGTCTCATGTCAGTACTAAGTTGACTTTCTAAAACTTCCTTGTGTTACTTCTGTGAAGAAACCCTGTTCTTGTCGCCCTTATTCATCTTTTAATCATGAGCCTGTTTATTACCATTCTCTCGCGTGTATAAGTAGATCTGCTTTTATCGTACATTTCTTTGTCTTGAATGGCTTTGTCTTGAAAAAAATAATAGATGTTTTAACTTATTTATATGAAGCGAGCTGTGTTACTTGAAGTAACTGTTAAAACAAAGCAAAACTAAACAAAAAAGAACAAAAAGGAAAAAAAAAGAAGTTAAAAAAAAAAGGAGAGAGAGAAAGGAAACCCTCCCCCGGTTTAGTACAAATGTTATGTGTTGCACTCAACCTGCTTAACTGTGCATGTGTGGTCAAGTGTTAATGTCTGTATAGCTCCAAGCTGTTAAAAATATTTTTATTCAAACTACCTATATAATTCCTGTGTAATTAATGCTGTTGTAGAGGTGAAATGATGAAATCAACTGAACTTGTCCTACGTGTAGTGAATAGTGAATCTGTGACGAAAACTGTGATTCCAAGCAGTATGTCCTTGCTGTGCCTTTGTATATGACTCTTTGCACGAACTCTTAGAAGTGGCTCTTATTAAGCGCAGCTTCTGTGATGTATGTTTTTTGTGAACAAAGTTACAAATATAGTCAAAGTCTGGCTGTTTGAGCAAACTGTGATCAGCTTTTTTTTTTTAATTATTATTATTATTTGTTTTTAAAAAAAACCTGACTGGAAATCAACAAAAAAAATAAACTTTCTATTGTAAAGTTTTTGTGATCTGATTTGTGCAAAGCAAGAAGTTGTGCTTCCTGATTTGCCTCTGAAAAAGAAAAAAAATTAGCCCGTGCAGAGTTTGTTATAATGTTTTACCTGGCTCCTGCTGCACGTTGCATATGATGGGTACTGCGATTGTCCGCTACCAGTATTTTTAATTGAAAGTTTTACCATGAGTTCTTCCTTACTTGTTTCTCGCTAGGTGGAAAGCTGCATCGCAGGACCACAATCAACACCCTTTGTGGCTGAATCAACTGTTAATTGTTTGCTGATGGTTAAAAAAAAATCCACCAAAAAAAAAGCCCCACAACCCAAAACCCAAAACATGTGCTTCGTTAAAATATGCTGCGAACTCCAGGGTGTGTTTGCATCGCTCTAGAATTTCTCCTGTGGTTTCATAAAGTATATTTTAGGACAGCCATATCTAAGCCCTCTGCGTCTATTAGTAACCCTCTCTAGTCACATTCCCACTCTTCACCCTTTAAATATTTTTGGTTTTCTTCGCTACAATTAGTTTGCTATAAACGCAATGTTACTTACCCCATCAGAGCTTGAATGGTTAACTCTTCTGAGCTTCTAAGAGCAACTAAAGATTTGCACATTTACTGACTGGTTACATTGATGCCTTCCCTTAAAAGTTATAAAACAGTAAACTTTATAAGCCCCAGTTCCGGCTATATGACATTTGGGTGCCAAATGAATAGGGTTTTGTCTATGAATTAGATCGTAAAATCATCCATAGCACAGACAGATAGGCTCACTGGCTATAAAAAGTCACGTGGTGCCATTAAAGTAAGTTTTATGGTTTTGGGGAGTTGACATCCAACATTATATACCACATAACATATAATCTCACTGACGCTGGACTTCATTTGACTCTTTTGCAGGCTACGTGTGCCTCCTGGCCATTCAAATTGTCAGGTTTAGGGACAGAAGTATCCAAACCACAAGTTCTCAGTACTATGTGAAAAATGGCTCCTTGCAAGTCAAAGGTAAGTTTGTGCACAAGTTCCTTAAAGTTTATTTGTACAGTGGGGAAGCCGAGGCTCCTGCTCGCTCTCGCTGCCTCTCGCCTCTCTCTTTCTTTCTCTTTCTCTTTCTCTTTCCCTTCCTCTCCGCCTGGAGGTTTCCAGGACGGTCCCACCGAGCCCGAGAGGCAGGATCAAGCACTAATGATCCAGGTTGCGCTGCAAATACCTCCCCCCCATCCCTTCACTCGCAGCAGCTAGCTCTCTATTTTAACGATCAAATCAAAGTAAACCACAATAAGCGACTTTGGCAGAGATGGATTTTGGGGCCTAGCTTTAATCACTTTGACTACCGCAGAAGATAATTACTTCCTTTGCTCCAATAGACTCTCCAAGTTTGGAGAGGTTTTGTTTAGCAAAGAGTAGTTACTGCAGGCGATTAAAAAAAGGGGGAAACAAAATAGATTGGGCTTGATATTATCTGGGCAGTATCTTATGTAGGCATGATAGAGTTGGAGGCGTGATGATATGGTAATAATCTTTGGATTGGTGAAATATGCTGCACATCAGAGCCAGTATTAGAATGGCACAGACTGTACTGGAGTGCTTAGATATGCATTTTCTGCACTGGGTTGTGCAGACAGCTCTAGCTATGTGTATATGTACATCTGAGAGTGCGTAGTGTGTTTTGGGGATGCGCATTCATTGCGTTGCTGTAACTTTTTCCTGATTCTATATGTAATTGCTTAAATATAAATATATTTAAATTATTTGCATGTGTGCTTGCATGTACAAATCAATTTGTACGTCTGTGAAAAGCCGTGCAGATGCATATATGTGTCTAATATTGGTGTATTCGTGTACACAAAGGGTGTGTACGTGTGTACACATATATATGTTCCTGTGACTTCCTTTTTTTTTTTTTTAAGCGAACCAATTGACTGTAACTTGTAGCATTAATACAAGAGACTACAGGTCATTAGAGTGCTGCAAATTATGAAATACGGGCTTGGTTTATTGAAGATTGTAAATATCCCCCTAGCTCTGCTCTCTCCCTTTCTGCCTTATATTGCTGGCTGCCATTGTGGGGTAGGCCCCAGCTGCGTGTTTACTTCAACATTCTTTTTATTTAAGTGGACTGTTCTCACTAGAGTGTGATTACTCAGCAATAAACTTTATGGCCGGATTTAACTTCAGTCTTTGAATTTCCAGGACTTGAATGAAAGGGTGAAAGGAACTCTATCTTTCTCTGAGTAACATTAAGGCCTGATCCTTATCCTCAGAGCTGTTACTTTGGCAAGTGATCTCGGGGGAGTATAAACAGACCAGTCAGGAACTATGGTAGAATTTTGAGAATTGCCTATTATCTATCTATCTATCTATCTATCTATCTATCTATCTATCTATCTACCTCCCTACCTCCCTACCTCCCTACCTCCCTACCTACCTCTCCAAACCAGTTGTGGATATCTCTTTCTCTGCACAGGTTTGGAGTAACATTGATTCAGCAGATTGCATTGTTTTCCTTTATGTGTCATAAAGTCGGGTTTGCAAAAGAATGGAGTGGTTTGATGTGAGAGATGGGCTTTGTTTTATTTCGCTAGTGCTATGCCATTTGAATGTTGTGGTTTAAGCTGGTTTGGCTACTGTGAGCAAAAATGGGAGAAAGGCGCAGGGTTTTAGGAGAGTAAGGTTGTTGTGTACCTCTGCAGGGTCTGAATATTGTTGACTGATTCCTGTTTTTCATTTATTTGTCTTTAAAGAAATTGTAGTATGTAAGGTAGGTTCATCCCAAAGAGCTCAGTTTTAAAAACATTTAACATTTACAGTCAACCCTTGTGGAAGATAAATAGAGTCTGATGTCTTTGTGTCTGTCGATCATTCCTATCAGCACTAAACAAACACATCTGCATATATTTCATATTAAAAAAATGAGAAACGTTTTAAAAGAGCAGATCCAAATGCACATTTGAAAATAATTTCCTTATAAACAGCTGGAGATTTTATAGTACTCTAGTTGAGACACTTTCATCAATAGAAATATCAGAAAGTTGTATATGATAGGTGTGTATTATATAATACTATGTGCCATAAAATTTTATAGTTTGAGGCAAGCCATGAAAAACCCTTAAAAGTTTGGTCTTCATTTATATATGGGTCCTTTTCCAAGGGAAACCCTTTGCTTGTAGACAGGAATTATACTTGACACAAACAGCTCATGATTACTCAGTATTCAACAACATTGTGCTATTTGAATTAACTGGCTAATATACAAGCACACACGGACTAATATTTTAGGATCCTGGAGATCATACTGGATCGCAATTTTTCATCGCCTAGATTGAAAATATTTGCTTCTTTGTATTTTCCACATTTTTGAATGTGGCTTCTGGACCATATCCCACACAAGACAAGTTACAGAGGTTCAAGAACTACGGCAAAGGAAAATATCCCTAAATCCAGAAGCATATAAACCCTCCTGTACAGCAAGAAACACTAGCAACAAAAGAAAGTTAATTAGAAATTACAACTTCACCATGTTTCTGGCTCTGCCCTATCCTTAGCACCACAGTTGAAACCATTCAAACCCAGAAATGCATTAAGATTTCCTAATACGCTTTGAAATTTGAAATTCAAACGAGCCCAGACTGCCGAACTCTGTGAAAATAGTCCCAGGTCCGAATTGTTTTCCGAGGCAAAATGTCATGGGAAATCATCGCTGGGAATCAGGAGAGAGGTTTTATCTGCACACTTTTTTTTTTTCTCATGAGTTTGGGGGATTAATAAGTGCGAGTTTTTTTCTATTTTAGGAATGGCAAGTTGTGTTCTGCGATGTGAAATACAGCTTACCTAATCCTTTGAAAGAAATACTTGCCTGTATTGTCTCATGTTTAAGTGTAAAACCAATTAAAGATTAGGCAGCTCTCTTAATGTGCGGAACTGGTGACTTTGCAAGACATAACTTTCTCTAAACCAGAAGTATAACAATCCAATGGAAAGTCATCCGTAAATTACAGCTCTGCAGCCTTGTTTAAACCATGCAAACGCCCTAATTTCAGAACATCACAGAGAGATTATTATTCTGCCATTTCCTTACATTTAATAAGTGTGTATCTGTGGAAGGGTGGCAAGAGAGGAGTTTGCAATTTGCTCCATGGGAAATTGAATGGAACTGATCATGAAGGGGGGGATCAGGAGATTTCGATTTGAAACCCTGAATACGGATGCAGTGCCTTTTCCCTTCCCGCAAATACAGATTTAACGCATTTAATGCAGACACAAGTAGATCTCCTGACCAACGTAAGATGTCGTTGGCTTTCTTAGTCCTTTCTCTTTCTGCTCTCAAAATCTCCCCGATTTGAGGCTAAGATACTAGCTGGAGCGGAAAACCACAGTTCCCACAGTCGTCTGGTCATCTTTGAAAATATTATCCCTTTCAAATTAAAGCATCTTCACTAATGTCTCCCTGTAAGGCAAATACCCGTGGACCACCCCAGTCACATGTTCCTGTATCTACGCGCACAAACAATTTCAAATCTGACACAGAGCGCGTAAAATTTGCATGGATTTTTGCCTTATAACACGCAAAAGGGATCTTTTCTGTATCCCCTCCCCCCAAAAAATGTCTTTTCAATAATAATATTTGCTATGAAGGTTATTGGGTAATTATTGCAATTTTGTGGAACAGTCCTTGCTTGAGGTGAAGTCTGTCTCCGGATAATAAATGGCAGCCCGTGCAGTTCACTGCCAGGTTAAGTAAATGCAGAAAAGATAAATCTGCACACCCTAGGAATCACCAGCAGAGCTCGCTTTAGACCAAGTTCACAGTCAACTCGTTTGCCTAGACAAGGCTTCGCAAACAATTAGACTTGTTTCTTTATGTTTAAATCAAGGAGAAATGACTAAAACCCTTCAGCAGAGAGCTACGGCTTTTCCCCCAACGCTCGTCTCTCCATTCCTTCCAACCTCACGCCCAGAACTTACCCAGCATTTCACCTGCAATTGTAACCATATAGCGCCTTTGAGTAACAGGCTTCCCTCCAACGCTGCCGAAAGGCTGTGCAAACTGATCTAACAGCATTTTACAAAGCTGCGAGATTAAGAAAAAGAAAAAAAGATAATTAAAAATGCAAAAGTATCCGATTTCTCAGCAGCAAGGAAAAAAAAAAAAAGCGCCCTTAGAAAGCTGGGGAAAAACAGCAGAAGTATTGAAACAAACAGTGCGAGTCTCATACTCCTAAAAGAAGCTGCATAGCTTTTGTATATCTTTGTGGTTAAGGGCGTTACAACTGCAGGTCAAAAAGTTGAGGGTCAAAAGTTTACGTTTTGCACCACTCTTAGTCATTCGCCCAGACAGAGTTTGATGTCAATGTTATAGCCGAGATCTTGACTATCAGCACAAAAGATAAAATAGCTTTGAGTTACGTGTGTATCACAGTATGGACTCCAGGTGAACCCTACTGGCTGAATGACCTCAATTACCAAGGAAAGGATAGAAAATTCCTCTTTTCAAGAGTAATACACATTGTATTTCATCTTGAATTATCAGCCACATTTGTGTCTGAATATCTCAGGTTCAGCCGCGGCAGGTAAACACGCATGTTGCCCCCACAGAAGCCACTGATGCTGCCTCCTCCAAAAGTCAGGTAGCAAAATGCCTCACCCTTGTTTATTATATAATAACCTGCTCTAAGAGGTTTAATGTTAAGCCTTCTCACCTTGCAAAATGGCAGGGAGATAAGATAGGAGCGTAGCTATTAACACGTAAATCGATCCTAGCCGTGTCTTTGTTTTTGCTCTCATTTCTTTAGCGACCGCTAAACTGTGCTTAAACAGGACATGCCGGAGATAATACGGGCTATATGTTCGGTCGGAAGGAGCTCGTTTAAAATGCGGAGTGGTGAAGCTGTGTTGTGATACCCATGGAAAATATTACGGAGAAGCTGGCGCCCTGCGCCTCTCCGTGATTTGGACGGTTCTCACAGCCTTCTGGAATTACCCGAGGTGGCAGTTCCCAGAGAAATTGGGAGTAGAACGCGTTGTTTTGACTCTCGCCACCCACCCCTCTTCACCCTTCCAAGAAAAAGTTTAGTGGAATTTCTTAGCGCAGAGAGATTCCCACATTGCTGGGATTTTTTGTTCCCAGTGCCGCCTCTGAGTAACAGCTTTAGCTCCTTGGTTAGACGTGTCTGCAAGGAGAACCAGCCAATATTGCTCTAGCAACTTCATTTTGGAGTACATCATCGCAGACGGGATTCAGCTTGAAATTTTAAGGCTGAGGGGTCGGTGGAAGAGGGAAAGGATATTCCCAAATAGCCATAATCAGACCTGAAAGGTGTGGAGGAGGGGACAGTGCGACAGGGAAATCCAAGAAAGACCGCACCTCACCCCCAACCACGCATTGCTGGCTTTCCACCCCCAAGGCAGCAGCCTACACCGGCCTCTGTGTAACTGGTACGCGTGAATTATTTGCCAGAGACACAGCTGGATCGTGGCATGCGAGAGCTGTATCTTGGGAACAAGTACGCGAGAGGTTAGATATCAGATTAGCCAAAGTGATTATCGGAGATTGTGCCTAAAGTACCTGCTGAAGCCTGGAAAGTGTGTAATGCAAGTGTTTGCTCGGCGTGTAGACGCTGTTCACAAGTTGTTGCTGCTGCTCACTTGTAGCGAGCCCTGGCACTGCACGTTTAGGGAGCCTGCCCGCTCCGGAGATAGTATATAACCTTTCACATCCAGACTATTTATTTGGTGTAAGAGCGAAGCCTGATAACAAGCTAAAAACCGTAGCCAAATATCTATTTTGTTAGAGAATAGCAGGCGGATTGTTTCCAAGAATAACAATGCGTCTTTGATATACCCAGAATGAAAGCTGTTACTATAACCGGCTTACTCAAGAGTAGGTGACAGAAATCCATTTACTTCCTCACTAAAACAATTAGTGGTCCGGATTCCATATTTTAAATCTGGTTTAGAATAAAAATATCAATGAGAATAATTTCAAAGAAGTCGAAACCGCTACTTACATAAATATTGACTCTTTTCAATTATTGTTTAAATTGACCCCCCCCCCAAAAAAAAAAGAAAAAAAAGAAAAAGAAAAAGAAAAAAGGCAACAGACTAGAACAGAACAGTTAATAATTTCAGACGAACTCTTTCTGTCCTTTCACTCTCTGCATTCAGCACGCTGCTCTCTGGCGTGGAAGGTCTGCTCAAAAGACCATTCATTTAAAATCCGGGCACAAATCACATTTTACGTGTGTTTATTTAAGCGCACCAGGACAAAGTGAGCAAACCCCGCCAACCATCCCGTTGTTAAGAAATTCCCCAGTGCCAGGGAAATCACCGCTTTTACCAAACGCTGAACTTGGGGCAAAAATGCCAGCATTGCACCGGCAGCGCCCATCGGGAAGGACACTCATCCGTGGAGGCAGGAGCAGCCTCGGGGCTGTATCATTCCCAGGAACAAAGAAAGGAATACAGTCGATACATTCCATAACGTTTACATTTTCCCTCGATTTTTTTCTTATTTTTCCCTTAGAAGTAGTGACCTGGGCAAAGCACCCTGCTATCTAAAAGACACTGTTATAGACCTTTTAGAAAAACTAAGTCCAAGGCCGAGGTGAACTTCAGGTCACCGCGTCTAACAAATATGAAAATGTCGCCTGGTGAAGGGCACGCCTTGTTATTTAACAAAGACTGTCAATGTGTAAGATTAATAAGAAACAAAATGCACACGGTGTCACTTTTCGGTCACTTTGAAACTTGGGACAGCCTCGCATTCAAGAGGGGAAAGCTGGGACTAAATATATTCAAAATGGTTCAAATCAAAGTCAAGCCAGGCTGCTAGTGCGATTCTTCCTCCTCCTACCGCTCTCGGTGGAGGATGCCCGGCACGGCGAGAGGTTGACTTGAACTATTATTATTATTATTATTATTGTTATTATTATTATTATTATTACTACTACTACTACTACTACTACTACTACTACTACTACTACTATTACTACTACTAGTCTACTACTACTAATATTATTGTTGTTATTATTCTTTTCTCTTTCGTGGTAATTACATTTTAGCTGCGTATATGGAGGGTAACAGGAATGCTTGTCTGTTTCACAAGAAAAAGGGGGATCCCCTTTCCCCCCTCTTTCGGTATGTATTGAGTTGCCTCTTCTTGGTGCATGAAAATTTACTGTCTCCCTCTCAACTTAATTCCAGGGCTGTCCCCATCCCATTCTCGGCCAGCCTCGGCCAGGAAACTCTCGCTTCTTTATTAATTGATTGAAGTCTCCTTCTCCAGTGAAATCGAGCCCTTAGTCCTTCTGGAAAAATAAGGGAGCTGGCCTATTTTATCCTGTCCTTTTCTTTCTTTGAGAACTTAGGGTGATGGTACAAGTTTGTTAAAGGGAAGTACTGGGGGGAAAAAAGGGTTTGAGATTGTTTATTACAGCCATAAATCTTGCAGTAAAATGTCGAAATGGCCGTGTGCAAGATAACACTTGGTGGTCTTGGCTGGGTTCTTGTTTATGATAACAAAACCAGAAAGACACGGAACAGGCCTTTTGGAGGTCCTGCCTCAGCACATCTTCACAGACTAAGAGAACCACATGAAAAAACCAGACTCGAGCTGAGCAGCTCGGGTCACCTTGAAGATTTACACTCGTATACAATATTGAGCCCTTCTCTCTGTAACCAAGCGCCAGAGCCCTACTGTGGAAAGGGGCACTGTGAAACTTTGAGATCTAATCACAGTAAATAATATGAAACAGAGCCCGGTCAACTCTCCCAATATAGCGCTGATCTTACAAACAGAGACAACACTTTTCGTTGTGTTTTACTGTGGCGTGGGAACACGGCAGCCCGCTGTACTGCTCCGGCCATAGTGCCTCAGGACTTATGCCGAGGATATTTACGATACCCCGGTGCAATTCATCTGGTGCTAGCCGGCAGGTATTTGTATGTGTGCGTCTCTATGTGTGCATGTATCTCTTTATACCGGGAAAATGCTATCGTGGTGGACTTCGGCAATCTTTTTTTTTTTTTTTACAGTCAGGCAGATGGGAGCTTTTCTTCTTTTAGGAAATGGGTTGCTTTGTTTTGTTGTTGTTTTGAATATAAATAAAACAATCTCTCCTTTTCTGTCGAATGTGTGCTGTTGAGCAGTTGCGGCTGTCTCGGTGTGTAACCGCGTGTGTGTAACCGCATTTCCTCTCCACGCAGAGTAAATAGAGAAACTTATCTATTACGCCAGTTAGAGTTCCATAGATGTGCTGTTGGAAATGAGTAAGTAAATGTGTTTTAACTCTCTTTACAAATTAGACATTCGATAGTAGGAGGAAATGAGTGATTGTTTAGATAAGTACCCCAGTATACCCAAGTGTTGGAAATGTTCTAACATATTACAAGCCGCATGCAATGTGCATGCCTGTGTGTCTGCGGATAAAATATAAATCGATACGATGTGTGTCTTGTTAGATAGAATATATATTCAAATAGAATTTTATTACATGTATCCATTATCTATTAAACTGCAAAAGACAATAATCTGAATTTAAACCAGGGTAACTGTTAATGTAATATCTTTAGGAGGGCAAGATCTAAACTGTATCATATTTATACTTGATATATGAGAAGTATTTTCCCATACCAGCAGATGAGACTTAGCCACTCAGCAATTATATTCTCTAAGGGTGTGGTAAATATTTCTATGTCTTTATATTCTTTCCTGTATAGATGAAAAAAATAATCTGAAAAAGTTCGCGCCTACTCGAAATGTGGCAGACTAGCTGACGTTCAATAAGTATTTTTTCCCCCTTAGAATAAGAGCGTAATTAGTTTAACCATCAAATTTCAATTACCTAAGGTCAGGGCGGTTGCCTCGTTTCCCCCTGAGCTGCAAATACCGTTAACAATCTCAGTTTTAGCAACGTAGAAGTGCCCGAGTGCCCTCTCCCTCCTACACCAGGGTTTGCGAGCTACTTCTGAGAAGGCGCTAGTGATTTCTGAGGGACGTGAAAATTAAGAAATAAACCCAAGACGAGGCACATCAAACCAACGGACTTAAATTCGTAGTGCAGAAAGCTCTTTTCTGCGGGGAGGGGTGCTCACAGTGAGCCCTGTAATCGCCCGTAGGAAGTGTTTGATACCGTCGTGTCCGTCTTCCCCTCTCCCTTCCCCCTCTGTTCCCCGTTATTTTCAGGCTCGCTCTATGCCTCACACGCCGCAAGCCCCTCGAGGACTCTCCTCGGCCTCCCCGCGACCTTCGTTCCAACTTTTGCGTCTATTCTTCCAATTAGCCCAGCTTCAAAGGGGGAAAAAGGCTGTCTCTGGAGCTGGCGGCCGTCCGCGGTCCGCAGTGGCGGGGCGCTGGGGACAGTGCCTGGGGGGCGGCCGGTGGCCTGTGCCCGACAGCCGCTGCCGCCCTCTGCCTGCGCGCAGCCCCGGCGTTTGGAGACGGGCTTGTTTAAAAGGATTGTGCAACGCCTTGTGCAATGCCTGCCTCTCTCTGGATCACGCAGCTGGGCTGCGCTCGCTTCCTCGCCCCGCTTCCTACATTCTCCCACGGGAGAACGAAGACACAAAAAGTGCTGGGGCGGGCCGGGTGGGTGGGAGACTGTCAAAGCCGGATTATTTCTATCTCGCTTGACACCGCGGCTGCTGGACGCGGCCCGGGTCGGCGGGAGGAGCCGGGGATGCTGGTGAGAAGCGGACGCGGGGCGCTCCCTCTCCAGGCAGCCGCCGCCCGTGGGGGAGGCGCGGTCCCCGCGGAGGGTCCGCGGGCGCGGAGCTGCCCTGCGGCCGCTCGTCCCTCTTCCATTTCCTGATCCGGGGTCCGCGGCCCCGCGCGGTAATTGGCGCTGGCGGTCAGGTGGTGGCGGAGCGGCGGGGGGTGCGGGTGTGTGTGTGCGCGGGTGTGTGTTTGTG
>VWYE01025650.1:134397-150457 GCA_013398995.1 Alaudala cheleensis | reverse complement strand
ACCCACCTATGGGACCCCCGTACGGGGCAGCGGCCACCACGCAGTCACGGAGCTCCTCCCGCAGCCCCCATTCCATGGAGTAGAGCTCCAGCTTCCTGCCGGGACACATGGATGGATGGACGGACGGACGGACGGATGGATTGATGGATGGATGGATGGACGGATGGACGGATGGAGCTGTGTTCTTGTTTCTCCCTCATTGCTCAATAACCTCGTTTATTGTGGAAGCCTCTTGCCAGCCCTGGAGGCCAAGGAACAGATAATGGGTTCTGTGGAATCCTGTCACCACCCAAACCCCAGAACAACACGTGGCATTGTTGGTTCATCAAGGATTAGGTGCAGCTGAGCTTAATGAGGCTCTCAGGAGTTTGCAGAAGCTGACTAAAAGCCCCCAGATGTTTGGGTTGGCTCCAAGATCCTCGTGCTTTGTTTTTGGGGTCAAGGAGTGGCAAAGTCACCTCCTCCCAGCACTGAGGTAGAAACAACCCCAGGAAACGTCCCTGCCGTGTCCTGGATTCACCCAATCCCAAGGGAATGGCTGTCCCATGGGGATGGGTGGCAGGAGGCTCCTCTCAGTTCAGAGTGGGATCAGTTTTTTTCCCAATCACAGGAGAAGAAATGAGGCTGAACCATTCCTGTTCCTCATTTTATAGCAATGCTTTTCTCCTGGAAATTCCAAGTTCCATCCCTGGGCTGCATCCTGCCATCCTCCAGGTCTGGAAAGATGCATGGAATTAGTCACCACTGGAGGAAACAGCTTTTTAAGGAAAGCAGGCCCATGACAAACCTGAGCTGTCAAAATTATTTCCATTTTTTTTTTAATTCCTCGCTCTATTTTTGGGATCCAGATGTAGGTTTTCCTTATAAATAGCTGCATATTCTAATCCTGGCTGATAAGTGGGACAAGGATGCACTGGGCATCCAGACCTTGGTTTTGGGGGGGGAAATGCAACATTTCCAGCCAAGCTTTCTGTGAGATCCTTCTCTCAGGCAAAACTCTGCACCTGGAAATTGTTCTGAATGCCTTCAATAAAATCAAATGGGAGCACTGGGAAGGACTCATTGCCAAGATAACAAATTATTGGAACAAGGCTTTGAAGCTCTGCAACAACTTTTCCTCTGAGGAGCTCAGAGCCTGAATTTAGACAGAAAAAACTTCTGCATCAAAGCTGGCTGACAACTATTCCTCTCATTTTAGAGTCAAGGAAGCAGCGTCAGAAACCTGTTGTGTGTGACACTGAACCAAAGCCCTTTGTAAAAGTTCACAAAATAAAAATAAAAAAACACCATGTGGTTTGTGAAGGGATTTGAATTATTAATTACTCCAAAAAAATCAGGTTGTGAACATTTCCCAGCAAACAGAAACAATTTTGTTGGAAGGAAAGGGTAGATTTAGACTGGAATTTAGGAAGGAATTCTTCGCTGTGAGGGTGGGGAGGCCCTGGCACAGGTTTCCCAGAGAAGCTGTGGCTGCCCCATCCCTGGAAGTGTCCAAGGCCAGGTTGGATGGGGCTTGGAGCAACCTGGGATAGTGGGAGGTGTCCCTGCCCATGGCAGAGGGGGTGGAACTGGATGATCTTGAAGTCCTTTCCAACTCAAACCATCCCATTATCCCATGAAATGTTGTTCATCCATGAGTAAGGGAGAACTGTGGAGGATGGCTCAGTTCCCACCTTCCTCCTACTGTAGCCTAAGAAAAGTCTATAAAACTCTGTAATTCACTAAAAAATGGGGTTTGGGACAGCACTTTCACACACATGTTGGGAAAAGCAGCTGAATTGTTCCACAAACCATCCCAGGGGGTTGGAGCACAATGTCCAGAGCTGCCTCCCAACCTCCTGTGTAATTCCAGACCCGGATCCATACTGGGATGGAACTCCTCTTATTTCTGCTTTACCCCCAGAACACCTTTCCCTATACCTCAGCTGCAGTCACATCCAGCTGGATATCCTTCCAAACATCCAAAAGGGTTTTCCATTCTCCCTTGGATAACCCATGCTGGCTCCAGGCCCTTCCCAGTTTGTTTTGCAGAGGGGATGGTGGGGCTGCCACGGGGATTTGCAGACCCACAACCACTGGCCTGGTGACACGGCCCTGCCCTCCAGGGCCTGAGTCACACCGGCACAGCCCTGGAGTCACAGATAATCTCCTTATCCAACCACGGGCATCCTCCTCGGAGGGAGGGAATCCACCCGGGTTTGTTCTTAAAATCGGTTTGGAGAGGAACTTCCTGGATTTTTACAGGCTCATGTTTCTGCCTCCTGGTCTAGGCACACTCACAGCTCTGTTTGCAACTCTCACTCTGGGTAAAAAATATCCAGGTTTGGTTTTGTTGGGTTTTTTTTTTTCTCCCCAGGAAACGAAGGTGACATTGCATGGAGAGGCTGGGAGAGCTGGGAATGTCCAGCCTGGAGAAGGGAAGGCTCCAGGGAGAGCTCAGAGCTCCTTCTGGTGCCTAAATGGGCTTTCAAGAGAGCTGGAGAGGGACTTTGGATAAGGGATGGAGGGACAGGACACAGGGAAGGGTTTCCCACAGGCAGAGGGCAGAGTTAAATGGGATATTGGGAAGGAATTCTTCCCTGTGAGGGTGGCACAGGTTGCCCAGAGAAGCTGTGGCTGTCCCATCCCTGGAAGTGTCCAAAGGCCAGGCTGGACAGGGCTTGGAGCAACCTGGGATAAGTGGAAGGAGTCCCTGTCCCTGGGAATTAGAGGGATTCACTTCCTGATGGAACAACTCAAGCGCTGTTGAAATTCAGACTCCACATTTTCAGCAGCAGCAGCAAAGGGCTTTTTTTTTTTTAATGCAGGGACATAAAAGAAAAACCTCTGTGCCTCCTCCTCAGGATGTCACTGAAGGGTTCTGCAATCCCAGCAGGAAATTACAACTGCCTCAGCCCCTCTGAACACTTCCTGCCAGGCAGAATCAGCAAACACACCGGGCTGATTCTGTTCTGCCAGGATTGGGAGCGTGACACAGATCCCTACTTTCCAGCAGTGAAACTTTCTGGCAGGGCTTTTTTGCTGATTCCTGAGCTACATCCTGCAGTTACGGAGCTGGATTTTGCCTGGAGGGCTTCCAAGAGGGAATTCACCTGCTTTTGCCTCTGGGGACAGGGAGAAAACAAAACATATTCAGAGGAATGTTGTGGGGAGCTTAGCTCCGTGTGCAGCGAGGTTGTGTTTATCCAGAGTCTTTCCTGAACTCTACTGCTCCCAAGGGAATCTGTTCAGACAGATCCAGGCCCTTGGGAAGGTCTCTCAGGCTGGGAGCCGAAGCAACAAACCAGAGCCAGGTTGTTCTACAAAAAAAAATTCATGCCTGAAGCGAGCTGGGAGGAAAACACAGATCATTTAATTAATTCCCATTAACAAAAAAAAAATTAGGTGGTAACTCATCCCAGCTCCATACAGGCAGGTGTGGGGTGGATGTCTGCTCCAAAGACAGTCTCCAGTGACCAAGCAAAGCCCTGCCTGATTTCTGATTTCCTCNGAATTAGAGGGATTCACTTCCAGAGGGAACAACTCTGTTGTTCAACAGAACAACAGAACAACTCTGTTCAACANGAGACAGCTTTTGGACAAGTTATCCATCTCTCCTTGAAGTTCTCCTTACCTTTTGTCTGAAACACGAGCCCTTGTCCTCTCCCAGCGTTTCCAAAAAGGTCTGGAAAAGACTGAGCCAAACTCCTCCAAAGATTCACCACGACAGGACAAGAGCAAACCCAAAGGGCTGGGAGAGCTTGGGAGAAAAAACAAAGGAGCAAAAGGCTCATTCCTAAACAAATGCAGGGAAACCTTCAGGGAGAGCTTCAAACAGCCCCCAGGAATGAGGGAAAAACAAATGGAGCTGGAGGTCAACTGGATGAGGAGAGAATTAAATTTCAGCAAAAATGAACCCCCCAAAAAAAATCCTTCTGTGGCTGTTGGGGGGAAATAAATAATCAGAGACACTTCCAGAAGCAGGAGGTTGAGGGCAGCTCCACACCAGGTGGAACAGAGCTAATACATTAATTAATATATCGATTTTTATATCAGAAAAGATACAAACCACAGAAAGGTTCAGGTTGATGTTTAACCACAAAGCATCACCCTGAGTCATGAACGGGAGGGCTGAAGGACACAGTGAACAATTCCACAGCTCACCCCAAGTGAAATTGTGGGGTGAGCATTGGGAGATCCTGATCTTCTCCCAGGTGGAACCTCCTGGGTCAGCCCACTTGGCTCCAGGACCTGTGACTTTGGCAGAGCTGGAGAAACCCCCACCAAGGAGCTTTCAGAGTTTCATGGAACTGTGGAATGGTTTGAGTTGAAAGGGAGCTTCAAGTTAATCCTGTTCCAACCTCTGCCATGGGCAGGGACACCTCCCACTATCCCAGGCTGCTCCAAGCCCTGTCCAAGCTGGCCTTGGACACTTCCAGGGATGGAGCACCCACAGCTTCTCTGGGAAACCTGTGACAAGACCTCATCATCCTCCCAGGGAAGAATTTCTTCCCAGTGTATGTTCCTTGTAGAATTCCTGGAAAAGACTCTGTTTGTGTTCCAGTGATCCCAGTGGGATTGTGATTTACCGGGAGCTCAGGTTGGAAAAGCAACTTTGGAATGTTCCTAATCCAAGTTCCTGATCCAAGCTCCCGGTTTTGAACTCAGCCCAGGTTTCTCAGGACTTCATCCATCTAGGCCATGGAAACTTCCCAAGGATGGGAATTGTACCACCTCTCTTGGAAACCACATGGAAGGGTTTATTGGGATTGATTATCCCAAGGATCAGGAGCAGGGTGATAACTGGAGCAGGATATTTTTGCTGGACCTTGGAAAGGGGATTATGGGAAAATTCAGAGCGGGAGGGATCAAAATGTTCAGAGCCTGGAGCAACACACAAGGAATTACAGATGATGCTCTGGAGGATTAAAGCACGGGGGAAAGTCATTCCACTGATCTCCAAATTCAAGGAAAATTCAGTATTCCCAGTAAAGATAGATCTGTACAAGGGGAGTTGATGGAAGAAATGTGGAAAGTCACTTCCAGTGAGGGATAACGGGAAATGTCTCATCCATCTGCTGTGTGACTGACCCCAAAATCCAGCTCTGTCAGCTGTTAAACAATACTGAAAGATGGAGCTTGGAAACAAAACAAAAAAAAAAAAAAAAAGGAAAATTAAATGTGATTACAACCATTTTAACACAAGATTATTTTTATTCTGCTCAAAAGGGTGCAGAGAACATGATATTTTAACCTCCCTGGAACAGATCATTGACATGGTGAGTTCAGTCTCCTGCCTCATATTCTGGACACAGAATTGTCTCCTTAACTTTGTGGGTACAAAGAAGGAGATCTGGGAAGAAGAGCAGAAAATTTTGGGGTGGAGATGAGCAGCTCTGAGGAGGTAGGGAAGGCTCTTCTCAAGGCTTTTTTGCCTTAAATAAACTTCACACATTTGAATTTTTCACTTCAAACCCAACCAGACCAGCGCAGCAAACAAACTCCACCGTTAATTCTGTGGGAGGTGCTGAAAAATCAATTTAAAAAATTGAGCTGTGCCTTCCTGAGTTTTGCTTCTCCCTTGGCTGTGGGGGAAGCGCGGATATTATAAAACAAAACAACAATTTTTGGGAGCTGAGCATCGTTCATGTGGCATCCACATGGGAAATCTGGGCTGGTGGGGTGAGGTTTATTTTCCTCATGGAATTTTCAGAATAAATGACTCCCCTCAGAGTCTGTTTCAGAGGAAGGCACAGAGGGAACTCGCCAGGACGGCGGCGCTGAGGCTCAGAGCCGCGGCACCGTTGGAGTTGCACAGGTCGGAGTAGCAGCAGGTGACGGGATGTGCCATCCCAATGCCATCCACGTCCGAGGGGACACAGCTGGAGGAGCACATCTTGGTGACAGTCGAGACTCCCGTGAAGGGATAAACTGTGGCAAAGAGAAAAACAAGCACTCAGGAACAGCTGGGAGTGAAGAAAACAGAGGGGAGGATGAGCATTCTCTTTTGCCTTCTGATGAAGGAGTTGGTGTTGTTGAATTAGAGAATGGTTTGGGTTGGAAAGGAAATTAAAGATCACCAGATTCCAACCTCCCTGCCATGTTCTATCCCAGATTGCTCCAAGCCCTGTCCAAGCTGGCCTTGGATGCTTCCAGGGATGTGACAGCCACAGCTTCTCTGGGAAACCTCTGCTCAGGCCTCCCCACCCTCACAGGGAGGAATTTCTTCCCAATATCCAATCTTAACTCACCCTCTTTAGGTTTAAAGCCATTCCCTGCTCTCCTATCACCACACGACCTTGCCAAAAAAATATCTTATTTCTGAGTATTAACCAGGAGCTTTCATTCACCAAATATTCCCTCACACAAACACTGCTCCCCACAGCTGCAGGAGGGATGGAGCTCCCATGGGAAGATCTCTTCCACATTTAAATGTGGAAAGAGGAACTGGTCCTCACACCAGCACTGTCGAAACACCGATTCCTGTTAAAAGCATGGAAAAAGAAGGAATTGTCCTTACCATCCTCCAGGGAATACATCGTGGTCTTGCACATGATCTCGGTCTCTGTGCAGTTCTCAATCGCCCGGCACTCCTCAGCTGGGGTCAGGTCCCTGCAGGTGTAACACTGCAAGGAGTGTCCTGTGAGGGGGGAAAGCAGGAGGATGGAAAACACGAGGATGGATTCTGTCTGCTCCCCTCCTGGGTATCTCTCAGGGGGGGATTTTCCCAAAAATAATCATGCTGAGAATGGGAATGGAATAATAGAAAGTGTCTGGACTGATGGGAATGAGGAACACAGAGGTGTGGTGATCAGAGCACAGCCTCAGGTGGGGGTCAGACCCCTTGTGAGGAGTCAAACAAATCAGAGCCACACACAGAGGAGACCCCATGGCACAGGAAAGAGCTTGGGCCGATTTATTTCTCTGTTTGCTGGATCTACGTCTCTCCTTGACTTCAGGAGAGTGCCAAATAGAGATCCCAGAGTCTCAGAGTCACAGAATGGGGGAGGTTGGAAAGGGCCTCTGGAGCTCCACCAATCCAATCCCTGCCCTTAAGCAGGACCACCTAAAGCCTCTTGTCCAGGACTTTCTCCAGGTGGGGTTTCAATATCCCCAAGGATGGAGATTCTGCAGCTTCCCTGGGAAACCTCTGCCAGTGCTCAGTCAACCTCACAGTCATAAAGGGTTTCCTCATTTCCAAGTTTGTTTTTTTTGTGTGTGTGTGTGCTTTGCCTGGCACTGGGAATCACTGAAAGGATCCTGGCTCTGTCCTCTTTGCTCTCTCCCTTCAGGAATTTACAGACATTTTTTAAGATTCCCAATTTTACCCTCCACTTTTCCCAGCCTGAGAAGTCCCAGCTTTTCCTCAGAAGAGAGATGTTCACCCAGCCCATGCCTCAGCTGCTTGTCCATGAGGATCTTGGAACAGGTTTCCTAAAGAGGTTCTGGACACCCCCCCAATCCCTAGAAGTGTTCAAGGCCAGGTTGGATGGGGCTTGGAGAAACCTGGGATAGTGGAAGGTTTGGAAGCCATGGCAGGGGTGGAACTGGATGCTCTGTAGGTCCCTTCCAACCCAAACCATTCCATGATTCCATGATGAAGAACAAACCCTTCCCCTCGTGGTGAGGTTTTGGGTTTGTGAGAAGAACACGTGAGGGGTTATTTTAAATAATGGAACAGTTTGGGTTGGAAGGGACCTTAAAATCTTCCAGTTCCACACCCCTGCCATGAGCAGGGACAACTTTCACTGCCCCAGGTTGCTCCAAACCCTGTCCAACCCTTCCTTGGACACTTCCAGGGATGGGGCAGCCACAGATCCTCCGGGAAAACCTGTGCCAGGGCCTCCCCTCCCTCAGAGAGCAGAATTAAACCAGACAGCAGCACCACGAATGGATTTCATGTGACAATTTCTGCTCTAGGCAGAGGCCACGGACACAAAATTTGTTACTCAAGGCCCCAAATCCATCCTGAGCCAGCTCCTCCTGCCTTGTCCCTCACTGCTTCCAAGTTATTCCTCATCCCTGTTAAGCTGGAAAGCCCTTGAGAGCTGCAGGTGCTTCTCAGCCCCTGCAACCACAGAATAACCCCAGCCCAAATCTTTCAGTGCCTGAAGTCTTCTGAGACGGAGAAACTTTGGAGAAAACCTCCAAGGAACCCAGATTGTTGTGGCACAGAGCACTCCAAGCTAAAGATATCAAATCAAAACAGGGTCTGGTGCTTTCTATCACCAGGGAAAAAAAAAAAAAAAGAAAAAAAAAACCCATTTTTTCACAACTTTTTCAGGGCATTTTGCTCTCTGCAGGTTTTTCTGAGGAACCCAACATTGAAACATTTAAACCTCACTGAAAAGGAGAAATTACTCAGCTGCTCCCAGCACAGCTCCAATGGGGCATCAGCAGGCTCAGGTAAAACAAGTCACCCTGTGAAAACAAGTCACATCCTAATTAATGAGCCAGAAAAAGCCCCTTTTTTTTTTAAACAAACACAGCAGTTTTCCTGCTAAAGCAAACTTTATTCTCCTGCCTTGCCCGTTGTGACCTGATGCTTTGTTTGCACTAATTCCACGTCTGACAGTTGTGAAATTCATCTCTGGGAGGAGGCAGTGTTCTTATTCTCACGTTTCAAATCCAACCCACAGGATTTGTGCTCCTCTCTGAAGAGAAAACCAAACAGGCCCCCACCTGCTTCTCCCCTGCAGAGTCTGAAAATGTCCTTGCATGAGGAGGAAATAAACAGGAGTTTAAAAAAAATCCTAACAAAGCTCCACAGGCAGGCAGGGATAAAATCAGACCCGGCACTGCCTGGATTTGAGAATATCCCAATGAAGATTATGGACTGATCCTGCTCGTGAATTATCTTGGACATCCAAGATAATTCTAAGGATCATCAATTTCTGTCCAACAAATTGGTGTGGTGGTAGAAACAAGGGACAGAAAGGATGCAAAAAAACTCATGGAATCATGGAATGGAAATCCCAGAATGGTTTGGGTTGGAAGGGACCTTTATGATCATGGAATTCCACCCCCTTCCACTGTCCCAGGCTGCTCCAAGCCCTGCCCAACCAGGCCCTGGACACTTCCAGGAATGAGCATCCCCTGCTTTTTGGGGTGACCTGTTCCAGTGCCTCACTTGGATCTTTAAGGTCCCTCCTAACCCAAACCATTCCATGGTTCTGGGATAAACATCCACCCTGGAATACCTGAGCAGGGTCCCAACCCATCTTTCCCATTTCTGACGGCTAAAATTGGGTAAATTCCACATGTAACATTTTTGGAGAGCTCCCACACACACTGCATGGAACTGACATCCAGGGCTAAGTATCAAAAAAAGGTACAGAAAGCTAAAAATAACATTAAAAAGAAAAAAAATAGAGAGAGAGTGAGATTGAGCACGGACATGGAAAAAGTGAGAGAGGGAATTTGCATTAAAGGAACGACACGGTTTAATCACACTCTGCCTTGTGAAACTTCCTAAAGAGCCTGACCCAACAATCCCAATGACACCACCACCATCCTGAACATATGGAAATATCCCAAAAACAGATTTTTTTATAAATTTTTTTCCTGAAAACTTCCTGAAGTCCGAGACGTGGCTTTCAGAGGGAACAGGGCGCATCCCACCCCATCCCACCCCAACTCCGGAAGGGATCCGGATAAATCCCAGCAGAAACTCACCCAAATCCATGCAAGTGACAGCAGCCAGCAGAAGGGACAGAAACACCTTCATCCTGCACAGCTCTCGTGGTCTGGTCACCGAATTGTCCCCCCTCTTCACCCACGTCACACTTCCCGGGGATTTGCCATGCACCGATCCCGTGCCCGGATCCAAATCTGCTGGAAGAACCAACTCTCTTTGAGCTATATACGAACTGAAGGAGCTCCAAAGCAGGTACCACCTCTTGCTATTTCATCATCTCCTTTTCATGTTACTTGGAGAAGAAAATCTGTCTTTGCAGGGTGGACAATGGCTGGGATGGGTTCAGCCTGCTGCTTTGTGTCCAAGCAGGATGTGGAAGGCCCGGGGTGTTGAATAATCCTGGTGTTTCCAGGTCTTGTCTTGCAGCTTGGGGGTATTTCCCCCTCCTTTTTTGGAGTGTTTTCAAGAAATCATGGGTAAAAAAACCTTGATGGGTGTGATTATCTAGGAATTCAACCTCATGGAATTTTCTCCTTTGTGTTTTCACCTTCAGTGGGGCCTCCAGTTTATCAGGAGGAGGAGGAGGAGGATCATGGAATGGTTTGGATTGGAAGGGATCGTCTCATTCCAAACCCTCTCCACAGGCAGGGACACCTTCCACTGGACCAGATTACTCCAAGCCTTGTCCAGCCTGGTCTAGAAGTGGAAATCTGACTTTCAAACCCTCCCTGACTGGAAAAAGCATGAAGGAGTGGAAAAAAAAAACAGGACCGGGACCCAGAAGTTTGGGCCAAAGGAATTTCTCAGGCTCATTATCCCAAGGAAGGAAGGAATGGAGAAGCCCCTCTGCTCTGAGCCAGCCCCCTCCCAGTGTGGTTGCAATGACTTTTTGCTTCCCAAACACTTTTCCCATTCCCAATGTTGCTTCCCCAGGGATTTGCTGGATTTTCCTGCACCTCAGGCCAGCTCTGTGCCGGGAAATCCTCCTCCAACACGGGACGAGCAAGTCCAAGAGTGGAATTGCAAAAAGTGGGAAGGAAGAGCCTTTTGGTGGCTGTGCCAGGCACCCTCCCAACACAGGGAATGGGGAAAATCTGAATCCAGGATGGTGTGGGAGATATCCCCACCATCTTCATTATTCCACCACTAAAGGAACTTTACTCAGGGTTATTCACTTGAACTCTCGGGATCACATAAACAATATGGGAAAAGATGTCGGGATCATCACTTTCAGAGCAAACCAGCACCACCATTTCCTCCACCAAACCCTGTCCTCAAGTGCCACATCCACAGGTTTTTCGAGCACTTCCAGGGCTGTGGCTCCATCACTATCCTGGGGCCTGTTCCGATGCCTGACAACCCTTCCTGCAAAGAAATTTTTCCTCATTTCCAATCTGAACTTTCCCTGGTGCAACTTGAGGCCAAATTGTCTCATCCTGCCTTGGAATGTTAAATTTTTTCCAGGAATACTGGATAAAAAAAAATCCAATCATCATCTTTCCAAAGCTAAAGCTCCAGAATCATGGAATGGCTTGGGTTGGAAGGGAATTTGAAGACTATCCAGTCCCAACCTCCTGCCGTGGGCAGGGACACCTTCCACTATCCCAGGGTGCTCCAAACCCTGTCCAACCTGGCCTTGGACACTTCCAGGGATGGGGCAGTCACAGCTTCTCTCAAAATCCATTCCAGGGCCTCCCCACCCTCACAGGGAAGAATTTCCCCCTAATATTTAATCTAAAAGTGGTTTCAGCATTTCAGCAATCCCTGTTGCTTTTCCAAACATCCCTCCCGTGTGACTTCCATCCTCAGGAATTCCGACGGATTGTTTTCACAGCCGCCTCTCTAATACAGCAATTATGTGGATTATGAGGGCTAAGCAGTTACTTCCAGCCCCAAAAATTACCCAGGGAAAGACAATTTAGGTGTATTCCAGGTCTGGCATTGCTCGTGTTCAGCAGAAAATGTTATAATCCCATGAAAAAGGCAAAATCCTCCGAAGAATTTCGCCTCGATCATAGGGAAAAAAAACAGGAAAAAAATAATGGATGAGGTGTGGCTTCTGGTTTCTGGTATTAAGTGGCCTCAAACAATGTGTCAAATGACTGGTTTCACCTGTACAGCTGAAATGTGATCTGCCTGGCCTTCGAAAATCCTGGATGGAAGAATCTCCACTGCCACCCTGCTCTAAATCCCGCTGCCTCCTTCGCTCCGCAGGGTGGTTTTGGAGGGGTGTCAACACACCTTGTTTATGGTTTCAGTTGATATTATCTGACTCCTGAAATGTTTCCTCTTTTATGCACACCCTGTGCTGCTCCTTTGTAGGGCTGGCGACTCACCAAAGGAAAAAAAAAACAACAAACAACTGTCAAAAACTAATGAGAACTTTCAAATATTGTTTTGTTGAATTCCTTTTATTATTTTTTTAGGAAACCACAACTTGTTCTATTGGGGGGGATTCCCACAAATTACAGAAAAAAACCCCTAAAAAGACACACAATCTGCATAAATCTGCCTCATCTAAAGAGGGATTTTAAAATAGACATTTTTTAGTGGGAAATGAATACAACAGCTCTCACCCTTCAGATGAGTTTGCTGCCACAAATAAAAGGGGAAGTTCAGCCAAATGTTTGTTTCCAGCCTGGGGATGCCGTGCCAAACTCTTTTCCTCTCCTACCTGAGGCAGCTGAGGCAGACTCAGGGTTGGAGGCATCTCCATCAGGCCTGCCTCACTTGCATCCAGCCAGGAAATCTCCAAATCCCACAACTTCCCGCCCAATCCCATTGCAAATCCTCAAACTCCCCACCCACCTCCAGGGCAGAGTTTCAGGGACCGAGGGCTGCAGGCACCCAGAGCCTCCTTGACTGAATTATTTTTGAACTCTCCACATTCATGACTCTCATCAGCTGTCGATGTATCTCCTCTGAATCCCAAATTTCCAGGGCAGGCAGGTGCAGGAGTGAAAGATGGGATTGGATTGAAGGCTGGAGGGGCACTGACATGACACTGCCGTGTGCTAATGCTGAGCTTTTCTTGGAAGAGGACTTAAAAGATCATCCCATTCCAGCTTCCACTATCCCAGGGTGCTCCAGACACCATCCAACCTGGCCTTGGATACTTTCAGGGATGGAGCAGCCACAACTGCTCTGGGAATTCCATGCCAGCCCCTCAGAAGGAAGGATTTCTTCCCAATATCCCATTTAACCTCACCCTATTCCTGTTTAAAGCCGTTCCTCCTTGTCCTGTCACTCCATCCCCTGTCCCAAATCCCTCTCCAGCGCTCCTGCAGCCCCTTCAGGCACTGGAAGGAGCTCTGAGGTCTCCCTGGATCCTTCCCTTCTCCAGTCTTCCTATCACAGGACCCTGGAATGGTTTGGGTTGGAAGGGACCTTCAGGATCATCTCATTCCAACCCTCCTGCCATGAGCAGGGACAACTTCCACTATCCCAGGTTGTTCCAAGCCCCATCCAACCTGGCCTTGGACACTTCCAGGGATCCAGGGGCAGCCACAGCTTCTCTGGGCACCCTGTGCTTCAGCACTCCCATGGAATTCCTTCCCAATATCCCATCTATCCCTGCCCTCTGGCAGCAGGAAGCCATTCCCTGTTTCCTGTCCCTCCATTCCCTTGTCCAAAGTCTCTCTCCAGCTCTCCTGGAGTCCCTTCAGGTACTGGGAGGGATCCCTGGAGCCTTCCCTTCTCCAGGCTGGACATTCCCAGCTTTCCCAGACTGGCTCTAGAGCAGAGGGGCTCCAGCCCTTGGAGCATCTCCGTGGCCTCCTCTGGATCTGCTCCAGCAGGATCAGGGATGAAAGGCACTCACGGAAGCAGCAAGGATGGGTTACTCCAAGCACAGAACTGGGAAGGTGCCAGGGATGGAATCACCGTGAATTTCACCTCTGGGACATCACAGTCCCCACCTGCCCCTCACAGAAACCAAAACTCCCCGGAGCTGAGATTCTTGCACCAGGAATTAAACAGGTATCCCTGCCCTTCTCCATCTCCCCCACTGATGAGGGATGCCTTTAAAAGTTCAGGAGAATGCTGGAAAAGCAAAGTGAAAGAAAATGAACGATGCCAAGCCCGACTCTGGCCTATCCCTGTGAATAACAAGTCAGGAATCCAACCCTGCAGCTCTCCCAGAGCCATTTCCACTAAGCCACCACTCATTAGCTCATTAGTCACTGCAGCCTTGTTCCAACTAATTGATTTTACTACAATCCCCTACGATGTATGGCCAGCATCCAACGTGTCTCTGCTTGGCTCAGGAACCACTGGGACAGCTTTGGAGATATTCCATCCCTCCCCCCGAGCCTCTGGAGTGTGTAAAGGTCAGGAGATTCCCACAACGGAGCTTCTGGAAGGTGCCCTGGGGGAAAGGACGTTGTGTCCCCTTGGTGGGACAAGGCCTGGGCCCAAAGCAGGGAGTTGTGGCTTTCACAGCTGGGAGCAGGTGGGTTTGACAGGGATTGGAGCTGCAGAGGGATCGGGGAGTTTGGAGCTGTCCCCACGCTGGTTTTCACCTCGGCACTGAACTGGGACAGAGAATCTTGGAATGGTTTGGGTTGGAAGGGACCTTCGAGATGGGTTCCAAACCCTCGCCATGGGCAGGGACAAATTCCACTATCCCAGGTTGATCCAAGCCCCGTCCAGCCCGGCCTTGAAGGGATGGGGCAGCCACAGCTGCTCTGGGAATTCCAGGGCCTCACCACCCTCACAGGGCAGAATTCCTTCCCAATATCCCATCTAGCCCTGCNTCTCCCTGGAGCCTTCCCCAGGTTGGAAACTGCTCGCTCTCCCAGCCTGGCTCCAGAGCAGAGGGGCTCCAGCCCTTGGAGCATCTCCGTGGCCTCCTCTGGATCTGCTCCAGCAGCTCCACATCCTTCTGCTGAGGCCCTCAGAGCTGGATACAGAACTCCAGCTGAGATCCAGAGGGACTGGAGCAGAGAGAGGGAATCCCATCCCTGGGCCTGCTGGCCACGTTCCCTTTGACGCTTCCCAGGGTTCTCCACACTCCTGGCTCCAACAGAGACCCGAGGGAACGGGATTGGAGCCAGACCCAGGGCAGAGAGCTCAGACCACCCCACAAAGGATTCCTCAGCTCTGCAGCTCATCCCAGATTCCCACCAGATTCCCTTGTGCCATGAGCTGCTCATGGAGCTCAGAGAGGCTTTGGATGTTCCCCAGGAACAAGGAAAGCAGGAACATGATGATTTATTTTTATAAGGAGTCCTTTTCCCTCCAGGAAATCATTCTCCTGCCTTTTTTATTTTATTTATTTATTTTTCCCCAACCTGTTTTTCTCCCTCTCTGAATTCCATGCAGGCACCTCTTATCTCCCAGGTTATTATTTAGATTAACCTTTTAAATCTATTATTTAGATTTAACTATTTAGATTAACTCTTTCTGGGTGAGCCCTTCACGTCCATCGCTTCCCTGGCCAGTGGCCAGCACATGGATACAGCAATCCCATGGTGGTGGAATCCTACAGGAGTGAATAATTCCTAAAGTGTGTTTATGATGTGCACAGAAAGGATTGATCATATATTTATAACCGGTGGGAATTTTAATTCCTTCCCTATCAATTCTTTTATCCTTCCCCTTTTGTTCTTTTTTGCATCTAAGCTGAGAAATTCTCCCTTCCAAATGGCTCTGGGGGTCCCCAGATTCCTCCAAACCCACCCAAAATGCCCCAAAATAAACCCAAACCCACCCAAAATGTCCCTAAATAGCCCCAAACCCATCACAAATGACCAAATATACCCCCAAATCAACACCAAACCCACTCAAAATCAGATGGGGACCCCACAAAACGAGTAGGGGAGCCCAGAAATGGCTCTGGGGGTCCCCAGATTCCTCCAAACCCACCCAAAATGTCCCTAAATAGCCCCAAACCCATCACAAATGACCAAATATACCCCCAAATCAACACCAAACCCACTCAAAATCAGATGGGGACCCCACAAAACGAGTAGGGGAGCCCAGAAATGGCTCTGGGGGTCCCCAAATTCTCCCAAACCCACCCAAAATGCCCAAAAATAAACACAAACCCACCCAAAATGTCCCTAAATACCCCCAAAATCAGCCCCCAATGCATCCCAAATGACCCAATATACGCCCAAATCAACACCTAACCCACACAAGATCAGTCTGGGACCTCCCAAAATGAGTCAGGGGAGCCCAAAAATTGTTCTGAAGGTCCCCAGATTCCTCCAAATCCATGTAAAAGGACCCAAAATGACCCCAAATACTCCCAAATCTACCCAAAATCAGACAGGGACCCCACAAAACGAGTCAGGTGATACCAAAAATGGCTCTGGGGGTCCCCAAATTCCCCCAAACCCACCCAAAATCAGACGGGGGACCCCACAAAATGCATCAGGGGAGCCGAAAAATGGCTCTGGGGGTCCCCAAATTCCCCCAAACCCACCCAAAATGCCCCAAAAT
>VWYE01025650.1:114306-134100 GCA_013398995.1 Alaudala cheleensis | reverse complement strand
GCTCAGGGGGAGCATCTGCCATGGAAAAGGGTCAAAGAGAGGTCTGGGATGGATTCATTCCTCATCCACAGGCTCCAAAGGGGGTCCTTTCTCCATCCTGTCCCTTAGGAGAAGGGGATTGTGGTCCTGGCTTGGCACCACTCCCGTCCCAGTCCGTCCCAAGAACTGGGACCTGCAGCTGCCACCTCCTGACAAGAGAAGAGAATGCAAATCCCTCCTCCCAGCCCATTTCCCAAGGAGGGAAGGACTTCTCCGGACAATTTCGGTATTTTTAAATATTCACCGTTCCCCAAATTCATGGTTTGAAGTCACTTGGTACCAACCATCCCGAGGACGAGAAACCTCCAGGCGAAAATAAAACAAGAAGGAAAAATTCACTTTATCTAAATCGCCTTGAACAATCGAGGAGCTGAATTCCAACAGGATTAGCTCCACCTTGTCCTTATAAAGTACCCGAGTGGTCACATGCAAGGTGCCACCATCCTTTACCTACTGAGGGAATTAAACTTGAATTTTTTTTTGGGGGGGGAGAGAGATTTTTCCTTTCAAAATTTGTTACTAAACGGGCGCTGCTGCTGCTGGAACCAGCAGGTTTTACTGGTGTGAGCTCAGGTGCAGAACCTCTCGAGCAGCCACAATCCTGGCAATAATGAGAGATGGAATCTGAGCCCAGACACCTGCGGAAAGCACCTGGTTTATCTCGGGGTGACAAAGCGCGACAAGAATCCGCGTGAAATTCCATCCGCATTGTTGGTGTTGATTGGAGCTGCTCACGCCTCTGTCCCCAGGAGTTTGGTGCTGCTCGTGTCACATTTCCAAAGCTCAGCTTTGACTCCCACGCAAAGAACGAGCCACTAATGCCAGCTCGGGGTGGCAGAGTGTTCCCTGTATCCCGGGAAAGGTCACGGAGACCCAGGCACGCCCTGCAACTCCTGGGACCTCTTTTTTTTTTCCTCGGGAGATGATAAGCGGGGCGGTCGGAGCGTGTTCCCATAGGCACACAAAGCATCTCCCATCTTTCCAGCCTCCTCCCGCCTTTCCAGCCTTTCCCCCCTCGCCCCTCAAGATCCCGCAAAATCCATGGAATGGGGAGAAAAGGAAGCAGGAGGAAAAGAGGTGGGGAGGGTCATCACTGGCAGGAAGGTGGAGCTCTTGATTCAGTCTTTGTTTGTTTGTTTAATCTTCCTTTAGCGCCGCTCCAATTTTAAATTCCCAACCCCTCCCTACACGCCTTTCTTGACTCCTCCACCTCAAAACTCCCAAATGAAGCAGCTTTTTCGAGGCTCCTCCTCAGTTCCAGAGCTTTCTCCTCCTCCAAACTCTGTATTTTCCCTGGATAGAGGAGCCCTGTCCAGAGAGACGGCAAAGGGGAGGACACAACCCCTCTGCTCTGCTCTCACGAGATCCCATCAGGAATATCCTATCCAGGTCTGGAGTAATCAGCACATGGATGGCAGGAACCTGCTGGGGCAGATCCAGAGGAGGCCACGGAGATGCTCCAAGGGCTGGAGCCCCTCTGCTCTGGAGCCAGGCTGGGAGAGCTGGGAATGTCCAGCCTGGAGAAGAGAAGGATCCAGGGATCCCTTCCAGTACCTGAAGGGGCTCCAGGAGAGCTGGAGAGAGACTTTGGACAAGGGAATGGAGGGACAGGACACAGGGAATGGCTTCCTGCTGCCAGAGGGCAGGGCTAGATGGGATATTGGGAAGGAATTCCATGGGGGTGCTGAAGCACAGGGTGCCCAGAGAAGCTGTGGCTGCCCCTGGATCCCTGGAAGTGTCCAAGGCCAGGTTGGATGGGGCTTGGAACAACCTGGGATAGTGGAAGTGGAAGATAGTGGAAGCAGGAGGGTTGGAATGAGATGATCTTGAAGGTCCCTTCCAACCCAAACCATTCCAGGGTCCTGTGATGGGAAGACTGGAATTCTCCCACCTCAGCCCCGTTTGGAGCTTCCCATCCTGGAATGATCAGAACAACCTTGGGAGGCCAGTGAGGAGCACCTGAAGAGCAAACAGGAGATGTGGCACCACTTCCCTCGGCTTTCCAAACAGCTGGAACATGGAAAAGCCCATCCTGGGCCTGTGCAGAGACAGGCAGATCCTTAGGGAACAGCAGGAGCTGGGACATGGCTGACAGGGTGAGGAGAAATGGGAATACCGGGCAGGAAAGATGTGCAGATTTCCTCTGTGACCCCCCCCAAAATATTCCCTGTCACCACTGGAGCCCTCCCATCCCAAAAAACCACTTGCATATCGGGCTGCAAAACACGGATTGCAGTGGAAATGGCAGTCTAGCCTGGAATTATCCAGAGAAAAGGAACGAAACTCGCTGTTATTCCGCATTTGTCTTACATTCCCAAGGGAACATAACCCCCTTCTCCCACGGGATCCAGCTGGGATCCCCACAAAACCTTCAAACAAAAACGAGAACGAGGTAACTTTGCAGAGCTGGATGTTGGGAGAGCAGGGGGGAAGATTCCAGAGCACCCAGCCCTGTGTCTGTGTGTCCGTGTGTCCGTGTGTCCAGAGGCAGGAGCAGGACTGGATCCCTGGGAGTGCAGGAAGAGCAGCAGCTGCCCACAGACACCCACACAGGGCCCTTGCTGTGCCCAAAATAGCCGCCCCTCTCCCACCAGGAAGAGCAGCAGGCAGCTCCAAAGGCCAAATCCCATCTCCACTCCCAGCAGGGTCACGGCCAAGTCAGGGATATTTATGAGCTATTGAAGGCAAAGACAATCCCTGCTCTTTATCCATCCCCGGGAAGAAGATTCCAATGGCCTTGGGATGAAATGCAGGAATTTAACCCTCCTTTAGTCCCTAAATTCGGTCTGTCCTTTTATCCAACCCACAGCCCCGAGCTTGGAATAAAATCCAGGCATTTCCACACAAAACAAGAGTTAATATCTGGAATATCTGCAGAAACACCCCAAAAAATCTCCTTCCAAGTGTATTTTTTTTTTATTAATTCCATATATTTTTTTATTAGAGTATAAGAAACAGGAGGGAACATACACTTCACTTGTACTCAGGTTAATATATTTAAAGGGATGGATGCTTCTTTATCCCACTTATCCCATTACAAATAAAGATAATACACAAGTTACAAATCTCACAGATAGGGATTAGTAAAATCAGCATTTCAGGGAAACCACCTCAGATCATCCAACAAAGCTGAAATAAAATGTGCCAGCTTTTTTTTTTTTCTCTCTGCAACATTTTATCGGCTTCAAATATTTTCATTCGACGAAAACAGGAGGATTAGGGCTGGGAAAAAGTTCTCCCATGGAAAATGTCGGACTTGGGAAGCCTCTTAAGGCTTTTATTCCTCAATTTCCACGATCAGAGCAAAGCTGGATGAATTAAAACCCTCAGCCTGTCTCTGCTGATGAGGACTCTCTGCTTTGGGGTGCAATTATTGGGTTTGAGGCGGCTCATCCGCCCCGATTTCGGGGATTTGGGCTTCAAAGTTCCTCCACCAAGTCTGGCAAAAGCCAGTAGGTGGCAGGACTTCACTTCCCTGGGCACCGCGGGCATTCCCAGAACGCCAAACCGGGAATTTCCCTTCCCATTCCCGCTCAACAGGCTCAGAGATGGGTGAAATGACTCCTTCAGGATAAAGGATCCTGAAGGATCCAGCTGAGACCAACCGGAGCAAGGGAAAGGGGCCCCACATCTGCTTCTTCCAGAGGGCATGGATCCCAAAATTCATCCCATGGACACACAGGCACCCCCACAGGAGTGGGGGGACCACAGCCTCCTTTTTTCATGGCAAACAGAGTCCCTGGGAGACAAATCCCTTCCAAAAAAATAACCCCAACTCAAGCAAATCAACGCCAATCCTTGGAGCAGCAAAGTGGATCCTTGGAGAAATAATTAAGGAACTGAGCATTTGTTCTGTTGGAGCAAGGAAGCCACATTGGGTTTGTGATTTCCCAAAGAAAATTTGGAAAATTTTAAAAAACAATTCCCAAAAGCAGCTGGAAGAACTGTGCTCGTTTCGAAGTCCTTCTCTTGGGCAAACAGCAAACCCCCAGATCCCAGGGTAGGAAAGCTGATGCCACAGGGGATTTTGAGCATTTTTGGACAATCCACAAAAAAATTGGAGCCCTTGGATGGGTAGTGGGAGATGGCAGCAGCTGCTGGTGAATTCCAGCCATTCCCAGGATGGAAGCACTGAAAGCATTTTCTCAGGAACACGCTCCAAAGCGGGCAGGTATTTTCACTTCAGCTCTTTAAATTCCAGTAAAAACTCTTCCAGGATATTTTATGGCTTCTAGGGAGCCAAACCTCCCCTCCTCACAACCTCTTGTCTGGCCAGAACAGGTGAATATCTGAGTTTTCTGCCCAGATTTTGGTCTCTTCATTCCACAGTCCACAGAATCACATCCAAAGCACTTCAGGGCTGTCCCAACCACAGCCCTCAAATTCCAAATCCAGCAATTTGTTTAACAACCCACCAAGTCTGAACGCTTCATAAATCCCATATTTTTCCTACATATTGTCTTGTTATTAATGGTTTTAATTACCTCACCTGCCCATTTTCAGGCCTGGGTTTTACAATAGGCGAGGCTCTCACCAGATTTGTCATTCTGGGGATTTGGGGACAAAAACTAAACCCAGAGTAAGACCAGGAATAGTGAGAGTTGGCATGATGGGAAAGTGCTTGGGATTCAACTGTGACAAGCTGTCACCCCCTCCCTTCCCTCAAACACACATGCATCTATCCAAGAGATCTTTGCCAGGAAAGGAAATACTGAAAATATCCCTTTTTCTTTTTCCATATTCTAGATTAGAGTGCATGGGAAGGAAGAGACAAAAAAAGAGAGTGAGGAAGAAAAAAGCAAATCTCCATGTGAAATTCATCCAGCCCACCCTCAGCTCATTCCCCAAGCAATTCCATGGATATAATTTGTTATTTATCGGGATAAGCAGCCTCTGGATGCTCCTCCCATGAGCCTTTGATCCCTGGCACAACCAAAAATCCTTGGCACCAGCCCAGGAGAAAGGAAGGAGATGGCCCTTGGAGGTGACAACCACATCTCCAGCCCAATGTGGCATCATCAGAATCCTCATAAAAGCACGGATGGGCACATCAGGACACAGCTCTTGGAAGTTCAGATCTTTGCTAAAAGTGATCGAATCCCAAACAGACCCCAAAAACCTTTTTTGCAGGTGGCCAGAGAAGACAGAGCCCCCTAAATTCAAATTGGAGCCCTTGGATTGTCACCTCGGTGTCACAGCAAGTGCTGAGGGACAAATGAACCCAAAAAAATAAAAAAACCAAAAAACAAAACCCGAGGTTTTGAACTCTTTTGGGAGGAAGGCTGAGGCACAGGGAAGCTGGGGGATTTTCATCTCAGTTTAGGGAGTTTTTCCCCAATTTTTCACGTGCATAGCAGAGGTTTGTGGGGCACCTCAGGCCCCAGGGTCGCAGGATCATCCAAAGGAAGGCACATCCAAGGACCAACACAAGCGGTGCATTCTTCCCAGGTGAGCCAACTAAATTGCAGATCCCATCCCACTGACCCATCCCTCCCGTTGGAAGAGCTGTCATTAACATCTGTGTCACTTTAATTAAAAGAGGGGGAGAAAAAAAACCCATGAAGCCACTTTTGTTACCAATATTTGTCTACAACTGCAGCCACCTTTCATTTATCACTCCTTGAAGAGGGGACAGATGTGGAGCTGAAGGTTTGTGGAGCTTTTGGCTGGGTTTTGACACAGGAGAAGCAGGTACAAGGCGTGGCTAAAATGTGCCAACACCCGGGTTTTGCTGCTAGAAATAGGATAAAAAAATCCCAGCACACCTCTGATCAATCAGTGGAAGTGACAAAAAGCTTGAGCTTGGCAGTTTAAGGCTGAATTTTGGCTTGGTTCGTGTCGAGCAGGTCCACAGGCAAGCAGGGTAGGCAGGACAGATGAGACAGTGAGGGCAGGGGGACACATCTCCCATGGGACAGCTGAGAACTTCTGGGAAAAACCTCTCCTGCGAAGATCCTGGGAGCTGAGGGACAGCAGACGTGGAAGGTTGGGTGGTGAAGTCACCTCCAGCAGTCCATGGGCACCCTCAGGCATTGAAGGCTGGGCATAAAGATCTGAGTGTTGACATCTTCTCCTCTGAATTCACCAAATTTTCCAGACCTTTTCCCCACGGTCATCCAGGTATCGCCATTGTGCTGGTCACCACGACAAATCCAAAGTGGGGGAAACTGAGGCACCAAGTCTTTGTAAAATGCAGCTTCACTCCAGAGTCCTGCTGCCAGGGCAATTGCTCCATGAAGAGTTGAGTCAGAGCCCAAAACCTGGCATTCATCACTAAAATGCGCCCGGAAAAAAAAGTCATTCCCAAGGGAGGCGGAACAAGCTGGCCCAGAGGTTTTTATCAGGAAGGGCAGCAACAGGGAGGAGATGGATTTGCTGCTCACAGCTGGAAAAGGATGTGGAGATGAAGCACCCAAAAGCTGCTTCAAGAGGGTGAGGGACCCTCGTGCTGGGATTTTCCATAAAAGAGCTCCCAATCCCTGGAGCAAGGAAACACACACACGTCCCACCTCAGGTAACAACAGGAGCAAGTTTATTTCAGGTGTGGCACTTACAGAACTTGGAAGGACAAGGTACATGGCATTGGTTTTCCAGGAAAGTCAGCCCAGGATCAGAAGAAACGAGACTATCCTTTATAAAAAAGAGCCTGCAGCTGCCAGGGGCCAGGAATGTGTCTCCCTTTGGATCCTGCATTCCCGCTGCCTGTGCCACCCCCTGTGCTGGAGCAGCCCTGGTGGTGGCTTGGGGGTGAATCAGCAAGTCCCAGCCTGGTTTAACCAACCTTAGAAACGAGGAAGGGGGGGTGAGGTGGGAGGTGTTATTATTAACAGGTAGAAAAAAAGCAAGAAACCCTTCCAAAATCATCCACCTTGGCGGAGGAGGAGCGAGAGCGCAGCGGGAAGACGTCCACAGGAGGAGAGGGGAGCAGCTCAGCCAAACCACCCAGGTCCTCCAGCGCTTGGAAGAGCGGAAAAAAAAGTCTGGGAAACAATCACCTTGGAAGCCTGCTTGAGGAAACAGAGGATCTCCCCTCGCAGACAGCAACAGAGAAGATATTGGCTAACGAGACCCGCGGGAGGCGGCTCTTCCCCGAGGCAGCCCCGTCACTGGCGAGCCTGGAGGACGTAGAGGAGGCTGACGAGAATTCCCAAGGCCAGGATGGTGGAGCTGGCTCGGACGCTGCTGGAGCCGCTGATGTTGCAGAGGAAGGAGTCGCAGCAGTAGACGGAGGCGGCCGCGATGCCCAGGTTGATGCCGGCGCTGGGGCAGATGGGAGAGCATCCCTTGGAGATGGACTGGCCGGATTTGCCGCCTGGAGCCGGGGGTGGGGTGGAGGGGAAGGGAAAGAGACAGGTTTAGAATGGGTTTTTTTTTTGAGAGGGGGGGTTTCTGATCACCTGTTTTGCAAAGGAATTACAGCTCTGGGAGAGCCAGGGCGGTGCAGGCAGCACCGGGAGGATGAAGTGCTCCAGAGGGGATGAAGTGGTTCCCGGAGACAGGAATCCCAGCCAGCCCCCTCTTATCAAGGATCACCCATGATAAGCTCCCACAAACACCCCAGAGACCACACAACACCCCGTTGGATCGGCCAGTGCTCAGCTCCGGTGAGGAATCCCAAAAATCCCTCTTGAGCTCCTCAAGGGAGACACAGCGAGCACTGGGGAGATACTTGGGAGCCAAATCTGCATTTCCAGAGAGGCACAGCCCACGTTAGGGGGAAAGAGGAAACCATCAGCACTGGGCTACGAAGGGAAGTTTATAAAAGCTTCCAAGTCTCTGCGCGCATCTGACCCACCCACGCTGCAGATTTGGGCATGAAATTCCCCCTCCTCCTGCCAGGGAGAGTCAGGACGGGCTCTGGTTCCTGCAAAGGCACCAGGAGATCTGCCAGAGCATCCCACCTCCCTCAGAGCAGCAGCTGGGAAGGACAGAACCCCCCACCCAGATCACTCCAGGCACTCAGGAAGGAAACCCGCAACCCCCTCCCTTCCCGCTTCATCCACGGCTCAGGGACGAAGAACCCAAACAAGAGGCAAAAAAAAATCAGCAGGAACAGCAACCCCGGAGCTTCCCACGCAGGGAGCCTGCAGCGTCCTCCACGCTTTCACTTATTCACCAGCAAACTCCCCACCCCCAGCCCGAAATTCCCCCCGGAGTGGCGGGCAGCGGCGCAGGCACGCGGGCTCTAACGTGACTCCTCCTGGCAGCGCGTCCCTCCCGAAGCGCTCCCGTGGGATGGTCCAGAACTCCAGTTGCTAAGCAGAACTTTCCCTTTATTTTTTTATTTTTCCCCCACCCCACCCCCGCCAGCCAGAAGAAGGCAAAGCTGCAGCTCAGCAGCGGGTGGACCCAGGAGGGGCAGGAGGAAGGTGCTGTCAGCACTCACCGAGTCCCACTCCGACGTACGTCGTCACGCAGTGGTTCTCATTCTCTCCACACTTGACAGGCTTCAGGCAGGCCCAGTTGGAGGAGGCATCCGAGCAGGAAAAGCAGACGAGCGTGTGGGCTGCGGGAGGAAGGCAAAGCTCATTTTTAGGGGGGCTGGTGGGAAGATGTCCTCACTCCGAGGTCCCCACCTCGGTCCCACGGGACGTCTGGCGTCTGCCCACGGCCACGCTTTCTGTTTCACTTTTATCAACCTGCTACAGGGGATTCTTTTTTCTAAAAAAAGCCCTTCCCAAGTGAAAGGTTCAAGCCTCAGGGGGAGGCATTTCAAGCTCTTATCAGCTAAAGCTGATACAGCCACAGCCTGGCACTTTCTGTCACCTCCCTGTTTGCACCGAGAACGCGCCCGAGCTGCAGCTGCCGAAACTGGTTTGGTTTTGGTTTGTTTGAAACCAAACTCCAGAGGTGAATTTTTGAGGTTTGGGCTCGTTCAGCTCAGCCACCACGGACGTGGTGTCCCTGCCTGGGGCAGGGGGGTTGGAATTGGATCACCTGTAGTTCCCTTCCAAGCGAAACCATTCTGATGTTATGACTCTGTGACACTGATGGGAAATGCTTCCAGGTGTGACCACGGGTTCAAACTTTCCATGACCCAGCTCTGGCCACCAAAATCAGGCCATGCTTGAGCTGGAGCACGTGGTGGAAATGATTTTTCAGCTGCAGAAAGCTCAGGACCTGCAAGACCGGCAGGTCCCCTAAAATCATGGAATCATGGAATCATTTCAGGAAAGGAAATTACCTCCAACCATTAACCCAGCACTGCCAAATTCACCACTAAACCAAGTCTTCAGGCAACACAGCTGCACAATTTTTTGAATATTTCCAGGGATGGTGATTCCACCACTGTTCCAAAATTTGACCAGGGAAGAAATTTTTCCTCTTTTCCAATATTTCCCTCCCCCTGGAGCAACCTGAGGCCATTCACAGCTTATCCTACAGCAGCAGGATGGACGAGCTGGCTCCCACCCCTCATCCCTCACAAAGAGGAATGAATGGAAAACAGCATTTGGGGGTGGGAAATGGTTGTGGAGACAGCCTGGGCCAGAGACTCAGCAGGGCCATGGGCACTTGGAGCTCTGTATTTCACACACCAGAGCATCACATCCACGCTGCTGTTGTTGACCTACATATGCAGCCAGATCAGGTCTGTTCCCAGTGTTCCATGGACTTGGGATTTTGGAGCTCCCAGGCAGCCCTTCCACAAGGCACTGCCTTTACCTTTCTGTATTTATGGGCTGCAAAACAGAGCAGGGGCTGATCGAAGGTGGGAAGTGCAAGGCAGCCCCGTCCCTGCTCCCACCTCCTTCAGCCCCAGCACAAATGGATCATGAGAGAATCATGGAATGGTTTGGGCTGGAAGGGAGCTTCAGGATCACTCAGTTCCAGCCCCCTGCCATGGGCAGGGACACCTTCCACTATCCCAGGTTGCTCCAAACCCCATCCAACCTGGCCTTGGACACTTCCAGGGATGGGGCTTCTCTGGGCCCCCTGTGCCAGGGCCTCCCCACCCTCACAGGGAAGAAGAATTTCTTCCCAATATCCAACCAAAACCTACTCTCTCTCAGTTTTAAGCCATTCCTGCTTGTCCTATCCTTGTAAAAAAAAAAAAATCCCTCTCAAGCTTTCTTTTAGACCCCCTTGGACTGTTTTCCTGAGGAAGGGAAGCAGGGGAAGCCCTGGGAGAGCTTCTTGAGGCTCAGCAGTTCCTGACATGGATATTTTGAAGATTATTATTTGGACAAATATTGCTCAGCATCTGTCCCACTCTGCCACAGGACTGCACCACATCCCAAGGTTCTTCTCATTCCTTTTTTTTCTCTCAGGAAAATAAAAGGTTTCTACAAGAAAATGAGAAAAAAAAAATAACAATTGCTCTCAGAGGAAATGACTTTTGAGCAACCACAGCCGAGGAGGGGAAAGAAAACAAAACATAATCTCAGAGAAACAGATTAAAGTGAGAGATCCTAAATGTCACAGCAGAGCAGCCAAATCTCTGCTTTGGAGTGGAGGCCAACACCACAAACCCTCCCGAGCAGGAACTACCTGGACTGGCTCACACATCCTCCAAGGATCCTCACTCTGGCAACCATCCCTACAACAAACCCGGGTTACCTGAGCCACCACAACCCACAGGGCCACCAGCTGAGTCAAAACCTCCAGGAGAGATTCCTCAGTGGATCTCTGCATTTAGGAGCTGGGGAGGAGGACGGGACCTGAGTCATTGCCCCTCTCTGGGCTGGCCACGACTCCGAGGTGGGAGCTCGGAGTAAAGCCCAGCTCTGCTCCTCAAGTCTCAGGTGACCTGTCCCGAACTCTTCACCTCCCAAACCACCCCGAGGAGGCGAACTGACTCATCCCAGGAGTCTCCAGCAATCAGGGATGAGGTGGATTGCAGGTTTCCTGTGGGCATTCTGGCAGGGCAGAGGTCCCCATGTGCATTTGCTCGCTGCGCTGAAGGCACGGGTGGTGCAATGCTGATCATTAAAGGTTCCAGGAGCAAACACACCAAAGAAATCTTTGGATGTGACATAAAAGTGCTGTTGGGCATGAAATTCCCTGCCCCTGCATCTCCTAGCTGTCCCCATGTTTTCCACTGTCTCACCTACCCATTACCCCTTGTCTTAACAGGAAAAAAATCCTTCCAGGAGAGGCAGAGTTTAAGGAAGGAAATATTCCATCACTTTCTTTTGCTCCCCCCAAAAAAAGCCCCCACAGCAGAGTTATGAGAGCACAAACAGGCTGAGTGGTTCAGACAAAAGGCACAAGAGGGGTGGCAGGATTAATTTCATGCAGCTGTAGATGGAGTGAAGAGTTGGAGCTCAAGGTTACAAGAAAAGAAAAAAGGGAAGAAAAATCCCAAGACTGAACAATACAAAAGAGAAGCCTTGTTTTCAGCAGCGGAAGAATCTGTGTGTTTATTTGTTTGCTGCTTGGCTTCTCAGGGGAACAAAGAGCTCCCAAAACAGAGCAGGGCATTGGGAGGAATTCCTTCAGATAAGGGGTTGAATAATTCTTGCAAAGACAGGGAAAAAAAAAACGCCTTTAAAAGCCCGCCCTGGAGCTCGGCAGCACCAGGAAAATGCTGTTGCTTCGGCAGCTTTTCCTGTCAGTCCCGATGCTGCTTTTCCATTCTCTTAAGCAAAATCCTTATCAAGATCCTTCGGCAAGATCTCTGAGCAGGGGGTAAAGCTCTTCAGTGAAATCCTCCTCCCTGGGCATGCTGGAAGCGTTTGGGGATAAAACCACCTGCAATAAACCTTTTGTCTGGGTAAAAAAAACTTACTTTTAAAGCCGAAAGGGTTGTGGGGTTGGTTTTTTTTTTGGGGGGGTGGGGGATGAAACCCTTCCCTGCCTTGGCCTGGCCCGCCCATCCTCCCAGCTGGAACTGAGCACAAGCCAGCTGGGCTCTCTCTTCCCGACTCAACGCTCCAATTGCCAGTTGCTTCCCGGATCCCAGTGGGAGGGGGGGGAATGGGAAGGGCAGCGAACAGCCAGTTCCATCTCAGCGGTGCTCTTAGAAAACAAGAAGGGACCCTGCTTGCTGAGCAGGGGCTGGGAGAGCTCAGAACTCTCCCGGGTTGCTCTTTGTTCGGCTTCTCCGAGCAGCGAGATACGGGAACAATGCGCGGTTCCGCACGGCCCCGAGGAGTTGGGATAGTGAGGGAGGGAGTGGATGGGGAAGGAGGGGGCGGCAGGCCCTGCGACTCGGGCAACTTGGCAGCTGAACACACGCAGCAACAGGAACCGCGTTCTCCCCCGGGCTCGGCGGCAGCGCCAGGATGCGCCCCACAGGGCATTCCATGTCCCTTCGGGGTCACCGGAGGATGCTCGGAGGGGGCAGCAGGAGCCAGAATCACCGGCGGCTCTGCCCTGACTTTGCTCCATCAGCCATTGCCGGGGCTGGGCTGCCTCTCCCCTCCACCCTTCCCTCCCTCGCTCTCGGCCGCATCTCAGCCCATCCCAGCGCCGTTATCCCGGCTTGGCCGCGCCGAAAAAAAAAAAGGGGGAGCGGAGCCGGCCCTGCTCTTTGTTCCGAGCTGCAACTGGGAAAAGCTCCAGGATATCCACCCGCACGGCCGGAGATGCTCGGCTATTCACACGGGCGGGGGGAAGCCCCGAAGTTCCTGCTTTCGGGAGGGACGCTGCTGCCAGGCAGCTCTTGGAAAGACACCCCCGCATCCCGCCCCGAACCACAACGCGGCTCAGCGCTGCGCCCCCAACCCCCTTTTTCCAACCCTTATATCCCCTACAAAACCCCCAAGTTCCACAGCCCGCTCTGCCGCACGCATCGCTCCCCCCAACCCCCAACTCGCTCCGTGTGTGCGAGGGACCGGGGGGACCCGCGGGGGAGGCGATGGTGGCGGGGAGCATCCCCTGCCCTTCCTCACCTCTCTCCACGCACAGCACCGCGGCCAGCACGGCGAGCAGCAGCGCCTTCATGGTGCGGGCGATGTGGCCGGCGAGATGCGCAGGGAGGCTGGAGGAGCTCGGGGCTGGCGGCAGGGCCGGGCGCCGGGGGTGGGGAAAGGGCGGAGGACCCGCCCAGCGGGCCGGACCCGGCCCCCGCACCGCCTCCCCCCTCCGCCTCCCCGGCCACGCCTGGTTTCGTTTCCCCGTTAGGGAGAAGCGAGGCCGGGAAAGGGGCGTTCCGGGGACCGTGTCGGCCTGGCAGCGGCTGGGCGAAGGGGGGGAACAGAGCCAGGTTTCCCTCTAGCCGTGCCCCAAGAGGCTTTTTCCAGCCCCGTTTCCCTGGAGGAAGAGACGGGAGTAGGGGGCTGCCTCTATGCTGGACCCCCGCTCATCCAAGTCCAGTCCTTCCAAACTCAGGTTATTCTGGGATTCCGTGCTTCTCTGACTCCCTCTACCCACAGGTCCTGCTGATTTCCTGCCTCGCTTCCCTCCTCCGTGCATCTCCTCTCACAGATCCCCTGAGCACGCACACGTACCTCCTCCACACATTCCAAACCACACTGTACAGCGCGCATTCCCTGTATCCAGGGCTCCCCGCATGGATCTCCTGCAGGCGACACTCCCCCGGACACAGAACCTTGGCCGCGCCGAAACACCCCCTGTTCAGGTCTGACCCCTCTGCACGCACAGCCCCCGCTCCAGATCCATAAAGATCCAACTCCCCCATCTGTTGACCGGAGCCTAAATTGGATTAGGCATACAGGATTGGAGAGCCCAGCAGCTGGGGTGGCACGGGACAGCCTGGGCTGCTTGGCAGGACGAGTCTTCAGACCGTGAATAAGCCCCCTGATGCTGGAGCGCCCCAAATTCAGTAGGTCCCATGGAAATAACTTAAATCCTCTAGGAAATGAGCCTGCAGGAGGGGAAGAGGGGGAGGGCCCCTGTGAAACTGGCTGTCTGGGAGGCCTGGGAATGGAGGAGAAGGCTGGTGTGAGCCAGCAGGAAGCAAAAGCAGGCTTGACAAACTCTGTGCCACAGATGGGCTTAATTCTGCGGAGTCAGCATTTCTTGGCGAATGCATCTGTCAGGAGAAATTCCGGCTCCCGTCTTGTCGGAGCGCTCTGCCTGGAAAGCAAACCCGTGCCTGCAAACCCCTGCTTCCCTTTTCTTTCCCGTGGCTCAGTTTTATTTGTCACTGCCAGGTATTCTAGCTGGAACTGACCTCCGAGGAGTTTCTGTGGTCTCGTTTCTGCCACTGGAACAGGCTGCGGGGACAAACCCAAATACTCAAAAAAATGGGAAGTTTCAGCTTTGTGGTAACTTGGGAAAATGTAATTCAGACAGATGTGCAAAACTCCTGTTTCATGAAGGCTGAGGAAGTAGATTTTGGTGGGATATTGGGAAGGAATCCTTCCCTGTGAGGATGGGGAGGCTCTGGCACAGGGTGCCCAGAGAAGCTGTGGCTGCCTCATCCCTGGAAGTGTCCAAGGCCAGGTTGGATGGGGCTTGGAGCAGCCTGGGATAGTGGAAGGTGTCCCCACCCATGGCAGGGGGCTGGAATTGGCTGATCTTTAAGGTCTTTTCCAACCCAGATTTGGGATTTTATGATACCCTCTCCTCATCCCCAAGGGGAGAGTACAAGGATCTGCAGCTTCCTGGATTTCTCCCACACCTAAATTTAACATTATCAGCCCTGTTTGGTTTTTTTTTCCTGGAGAGGGCCTGTCTGCTGCTGAGAAGGAAGAGAGAGCACCTAAGGGTGACAGAGGTCACAGCCCAGCACGGGATCTGGAGTCATCCCGATCCTGCTGGAATGGCTGGGCGGGAGCAGCGCTAATGACAGGATGCTGCAAAAGGAAGAGGTGACCGGAGCCACCAGATTTCTGTGGTGGGAATTACACCAGGTAAAGAAGGAACCCCATTTGAGAACTCCATGATCCTTTTCAGCCCCTTCCAGCTCAGGATATTTTATATTCTATGGCCTAAGCTCATCTCCCACCTCTCCCCCCTCAAGGATGTTGTGTGGGACAGACTGCAGAGCTCAACACAGCAACTCTGCTGGCAGAGATTTGTGCTCTAGTCCAGCCCACACTGCCCTGAGTGCTTTATAAAGTGGAGAACTTTATAGAACCATTGGCTTCATGTTGTGAGTGCAAGGCCAGAAAACACTTCTACACAAGAAGAAGGGATAAAGTCCAGCACCAGGAATGTGGCCTGCGCTGGGGAAAGGTGGAGACAGCTACAAAAACATCCTTGAGGGAGGAGGAGATAAGGAAGTGGCTGGAGCAGAGGGTTGAACTGGTGCTAGGGTGAATATTTCATGGTTGTGGCGCGCTGGGGAGGAATGGGTGCAGTTAAAATCAGGAAATGATGAGTGTGACAGGTCCTTCCATGGGTTGGGGCAGCAGAGATGGTGCAGAAATTAAACCCAGACTAACTAGGCCTGCAAGGGTTTGAGGTTGAACGGGCACTGGACGAGTTGAAGCTCAAATTCAGGGTCAGTAAAAGCTTATTCAGCTTCTGTGGAGCCAGGTGGGACACGGAGAGGTTCCTTCCCCACCACACTTCAGTTTCAGGGCTTGTGTGAGACTTCCTGGGCCTGGCTGTGCACGTGAGGCACCAAAACCCCAGAGGAATTTGCAAATGAGACGTTTCCCCCTGTCAGAGGAGCAGAACTGCTCAAACTGCTTTCCTCCCATGACACAGCAAGGGGACAAAGTCCTTTTATTTTTTTTTTTTTCCAGTAATTGCATCACGCTCTGGCGTTGGGAATTGAGCAGATTTCTTCCAGAGAGGGTTGGAACTGCTCAGTGGGAGAGTCCCACCTCACCTGCCAGCACCTGGGGATTCAGTTTGGCAGAGGACAGGGAGGACAGGAAAGAGCAGGAAGCCAGGAGCTCCATCCTTGCTGCTTCCTCTCAATCCCCAAAATTCTCTTTTCTCTTTTGCTGCAGCACAGTCCGGGCATGAAGGTTCCTCCTTGCCCAGGGGCTCCATGGAATGCTGGAGCTGGTGATAGGGAAATTAATCCAGAGGTTTATGTCCAAAAAGGAGACAGAGGAGTCCTTTTACTTTATTTGAATAAAGGGAGAGGCCATGGGGCATTTCCCCTTGGGTCCCTCTAATTTTTTGAGGACTCAGCTTCCTATTTATCCCGATTTCCTGGCTGCATTTCCCTCTCTCTTTCCCCATTGTCTGAGGTACTTGAGAGGTACAGACTTCCCAGAATGCCTCATACCTAAGCTTCCCCTTTAAAGTATAACCCCTCCTTTAAATTTTTAACTCTTATGGAATTTATGGGTTTCCCCCATTGTTCCTTTCATCTTTCGATACCCAGTTTCACTCATCAGCAAACCCACGGTTCGTTTGTAAAGGCAAACACCTTCTTTTCCATTCATCCATCAGTGGAATCCTTCCCATTGTTCCTTTTATCTCTCAATGCTGTTTTTATCTACCAGCAGAGCCGCTGCTTGTTTGTAAAGACAAATCTGTCATTCCTTTCCCTGGGAATCACCATCCCTGGAATTTCCTGCTCACAGCATCCTGGCTGCACATCCCAGCCCTTCCTCATCAATTCCTCCTGAATCCCCTCCTGATCTCTCTGGAGCAGAGTTGCCCACAAGACCCTCAGGATCATATTTGGAGCATCCCAGGATGCTCTGGACATGGATTTTTTCCATGGGCAAACCGAGCTGCAGGTTTTTCTTTGCTGTCTCTGGTGCCAAACGGGTCACTGGCCTCTGCCACCTCTGCTGCATCCTGTGGGGAAACACGTGGGATTTATCTCAGGCAGCAACTGAGATTCCTGAAAATTCCTCAAATAAATGTGCCCAACCACATCTATGGGCCACACAATTTATTATGTTTTTATATATTAAAAATATGGTTATATTTTTAATAAATAAAGGAATAAAACCTTCCTCTGCCCCCTCCAACCACAACCTGCAGTCAGTATCTGGGCTGTCAGGTGGATGAACTTTCACTCCTGGCTGACATCCACGTTTCCTTTTCCCTCCTCTCTCTCCCCAAGCCTGAGGTGAAAGTGGATTGCTGCCTGCTGATGCTCAGCTGGTGCTGGGATTCTCACACTTCCTTCCAAACTCTGCCTGACTCACCCTCAGCCCTGCTTGTTTGGACAGGAAAACACGTGTGGCTCTTTGCAAAGAGCTTGTTTCTCAGGGAAAAGCTTTGATTTCCCTCCCCAGCCTGTGCCCGTGGCTCCAGGGACCCACTTTAAGCTCAAGCCTAAACCTTTAGGCTCTATGAGTGTCCCTGGATGGACCTTGGCCATGTGCTGTGGTTTGTCCCCATCTGTTTCTGGTCTCAGGTTGTGACTTTCAGGGATGGAATTGATGATCCTTTTGCTCTTCCAGCTCAGGATGTTCCTTGATTCTCTTCTCCAACACCAATCCTTAACTATGTAGGGTCTATCCCTGTCTCCAGGCCTAATTCCATCTCCTGGGTGAACTCTGGACTCGTTTTATACCTTTATTTTCCCTATTCCTGGCTTTTTTTGTGCTGTCAGAGGTTCTGGACCACCTGCAAAATTTCCTGGGCACCTCCTCTCCCACAACAACCCTCATCTCTGCGGTTTTTCAGGGATGGAAGAGGCTTTCCAGTCCTTCCCCTTATTCCTTCCACCAAAAAAAATGCGCTTTTCTCTGGACAAGGAATTCACCAGGCTCCAAGGAGGCAGCACAAAGATGACACCGAAGCTGTAGGCAAGGTGACAGACTTAGGGAGGTTTGTAAGTGGGAATGTTAAACTTGGGTGTAAAAAACGTAGGAATGGGAATGTTCCGGGAAGAACCGGGAGAACAAAGGGTGAAAGGAAAGGCGTTTGCTGATCGCCGTGGAGCGCCCGTGCCTGTGTTCATTCAAAAGCGGAGAAAGAACAAGCTGACCTTGAATGGGAAACTCCTCCGGAGGACTCAGGGCAGGGTGGGAGCCATAAAACACCCAGATAAAGTAAACAAAAGGGGCTGGAATCTGCAGGAATTCCGTCTAAAAGGGGAGAAACAAAAGGGAAAGTGAGCAAAGGCACAAGTCTAAAATTGGGAGGTTTTTTTTGCTTTGCCTTTCCCCTTTTACCTTCACCTCGTGCTCAACCTCAAAGACACGAGGAGAATTGCGGGGCTTTCATCTTTTGGCTGCTGGTGGCACCGAAGTGACACGGGCCAGACGATCTGGGCACACCCACGTTGCTCCTGTGATCCAGTGAAATCCATAAGGAAGAGCGTGAAAGGCAAAATCCACTTTCCCCAAGGTTTTTTATATTATCAAGTCGCTCTCTTCTCCCCGAAGATCTCGTGGGGTGTTTTATTTATTCATTTCATTCCCTGTGACTGCAGAAGGGAGTTTCTCATCCCCAGGAGCGGGGTCTGCTCGTTATCTAATTGCTGATTAACAACTAATTCTGCAGCTTGGAGCCGCAGGCGGGTCCCAGGTGAGCTGTTGGGAGCCAGGGCCTGTTCCTGCCTCTCCTGGGCCAAGGAAAATCGTTCCCCTGGCACCCCCAGTCCTTCGTGCGGGATTTAAGGACTTGCCTGAGTAAGGAAGCAGCTGGAAAATTGGGGAAATGATCATTCCCATGCAGGGCTCTCTCTCCACCTTCTGCCTCAGCACTGCTTTAATGTTGACTGAAAATCCTGGCACCCTTGGAGCTGAACATCCTTTGGAGTGAAAATTCCCACATGGAAGTTCTTTCCACATCGCTGGAAGAGCTTTGGGTGACTTTTGGTGTTCAGTCTTTGTCTTGGAGCAACCTGATCCCGTGGAAAGTGTCCCTGCTCATGGCCAGAGGGGTTGGAACTGGATCTTTCAGGTCACTTCCAACTCAAAACATTCCCTGGTTCTGTGATAAAGCAAAGCCAGCCCTGAGCACCCCAGTTCTGCTCTACGTGGGAATGACAGAAAGGTGACAAGGGACAAGCAGGAATGGGAATGACCAGGAATGAGTTCATTCTCCAGCCCAGAGACACAAAGGGGATGCTGAGACCAGAAGTTTTCCCGTGCTTTGATGAATCTTAATTACGACACTAAAGCTGCTGCTTCTGGAGGCAGTTTTCCAGCTCCTCACCCTACTTTGGATGGCAGGAATTCCTTCTGATGCCATCCAAAATCCTCTTTGCTGCTGTGTGAACCCCACGAAAAGTGGGAAGAACAAAGCAGGCCGAGCCTTCCATTTGGAAGGTCTGGAAGTTTCTCATCCCATCACACACCAGTTTGCACTTCCCAGTGCAATGTGTGGGATTTTTCCATGGAGTGCAGAATTCCAGCAAGGCTTTGTTTCACATTTTTTTCCCAAAGTTTGGCAGGTGTTAACCTTGTGATCCAGCACATCTTCTTTTCCTGCCAGATTGCTGCCAGGGAGATTCCCTCATCCCACATTTGTGCCACATTAACTGCAGGGCTTTGTGCTCGTCCTCCCTAAATTACACCCTCTTTTCTCAACTAAAATATACTGGAATTGGTGCCACATTAACTGGAGGCCTTTGTGCTTGTCCTCCCTAAATGACACCCTCTTTTCTCCACCTAAATTTACTGGAATCACCCAGAATTCTCCCGTTGGAGGATTGTCTCAGCTCGTCACCCATGAGCTCAGTGAATCCATTGTCCAACCCGCCATCCAAACCAGCAATTAAAGCTTTGCACCCTCCCACAGCCGAGAGGAGCCTTTTAATGGCTCGTTCCAGCCTGACAGCAAATTGTTGGCTGCGATTTGCTCGTGATTTCAGCCCGGCTGGGTTTTCTTCGTTTGGCTTCCGAGCCCACCCCGCGCCAAGGGTTGTCCCTGCCCACCACTGTGGTGTCACTCCTTTCCTTTCCTTTCCTTTCCTTTCCTTTCCTTTCCTTTCCTTTCCTTTCCTTTCCTTTCCTTTCCTTTCCTTTCCTTTCCTTT
>VWYE01025650.1:63476-114230 GCA_013398995.1 Alaudala cheleensis | reverse complement strand
CCCTTCCCTTCCCTTCCCTTCCCTTCCCTTCCCTTCCCTTCCCTTCCCTTCCCTTCCCTTCCCTTCCCTTCCCTTCCCTTCCCTTCCCTTCCCTTCCCTCAAGGCTGATCTGTGTGACAGGTACCACTTCCACCCTCACACATTTCGTTATCTTGTCACAGGGAGGGATGTCACCCACCTGTCACAAAATTCTCACTGATCATTATTTGATGATCTGTTTCAGAGCTTTTTTTTTCCCCCAGTCTGGGTTGGCTGCTCCGTGTGTCCCCAGAGAGTTCCCTGTGCCCTTTGCAATAATGGATTAATTCCACATTTCCTCATGGAAAGGCTCTGGTCTGGTTCACGAGGTGAGGATTTGTCACAGGTTGGACTCCAGGATCTTTAGGGTCTTTCCCAACCTAAATGAGTCCGTGATTTTGTTGATTCCCATTCTCCCAAAACACCCAGATTTCCCTGTTGCAAAAGGAACAGGAGCAGGAGAAACAGGCTGGGTTTGAAATCCAGTGTAGGATTTCTTTTCCTGATTTTCCTGGGCACCACTTTGGCTGACAGCCCTCGCTGATTTGCATACTTACGTCGAAAATACTAATTTTATTCACTTTTGATGTGTTAATTAGTTCATCTCATTAATATCTGTGGCAGCAAAATGGCTCCTGCTCTCGTGTTTGATGTGGTTGTGTTTCCACACCTGTTTTCCCCTCTTACTCCACACGTGGAAGCTCAAACACAGCTCCTGGCTCTGCAAGTGCAGCTCAGAGTTGTGGGATCGGAAAACAAATCCTACACTGAAGCTCCAAGAATCACCTGGAATTCTTCTCTCAGGCAGCTCAGCACCCAAACCTCACACTGGAAAAGGGAAATGGGGCTGATCCAGACCATGGGGAAAATAAAAAGGAGATTTAGACTCAGCCTAAAGCTGAGCCACAGGAGCCTTGATCTTCTGCCTGCACCTTCCTCAGCCCAGGGAAGGGAGGAATCAGTGTGGAAAAGGAGCTGTGACCTCACAACCAGCCCATTCCTCACCTCCAGTCAAGGAGGAGAGAGTTTTAAATCGTCCCTCTTCCTTCTTTATTGGAAAGGGTTCCAGAGATTTTCCACTCAGGGGATCAGCACTGACAAAGGCCCTCCAGAGTTTCCACCTCCAGATTTATTTTTCCATGACCTTCAGCTCCCACAGCCAGGAGCTTTCAGTCCAGAGACCAGGTGGGTGGACGAGACAAGGAGTAAATCCTGTTCAACACAAACCCTTCACCTCCAAAGAATTAGCAGGATAATCCTGGCTGATCCAGCTGCTTTGGCATCCAGAAATTTCAGGAAAAACAGAAAGGGTTGATCTAAATTTGTGGACAATTCTAGGAAACCACTCTCATTTGACCTCCTAACAGCACTTAAAGTGCTGCAGGGAAAAATGGGGGCAGAGGTGGGAATAAAGGTCTGCAGAAGATCTGGATAAGGTTTGTTCTCCCTCCTGAACTGTGTCCACCCTGGTTCCCCACACCCTCACTGGATTTATCTCAACCCTCCATTTGTTCCTGGCCCTCCAGATGGTCTCTCCCACCGAGTTTTTGCTTTTCTCATGTCCAGCGAAACTGGCTGAGATATCAATTGCTCCTTCCACTTCCTCTTTCTCCTGCCAGTGTGACAGGTGGTAAAACAGTAACAGCTTTGGCCTGGAGCCCAAGTTTGTTTTTCTTTTGAAAGCACCTGAGGTCCTGCAGGGAAAAAACTCCACAGGGTGTGGGGGACTTGCTCCTGGAGGATTTCTCCTGGAGGATTTCTCCTGGAGGAATTGCTCCTGGAATTGGGAGGCAGCGCAGCCACCACAGCCCTACCAGCACCTGCCCCGAGCAGCTGGACATCTCTTCCTTCTTTTTTTTGGTTTAAAAACTTGTTCTTCCCCTTCTCCATCCTAATTTTCCTTCCCTTTCGAGGTTGCCTTTGGTGAGAGAAAATCGCCAGCAGGCTCTTTTGACATCTGTCACCTCCAGGCACAGCTCACCAATGTGCTCAGTGTCAGTGTCCTCTTGTCCCTGCCCACCACTGTGGTGTCACCCTTTCCTTTCCTTTCCTTTCCTTTCCTTTCCTTTCCTTTCCTTTCCTTTCCTTTCCTTTCCTTTCCTTTCCTTTCCTTTCCTTTCCTTTCCTTTCCTTTTCCCTCCATCCATTGAACACAACATTTAAAAAACCAGTCACCAGATCCAGGGCTCACAGCACAAAACATGAAGTTGGTGTGGAATTTTTCATCCTCCTGGAAAAAGCAGTGGCTCTGAAATCCAGGCGAAATGCCTCAAAAAATCCACATCCTTCCACACGTGCACCCAAAACCCAGCAGAGCTCCAGGGCAATGCTTCAGAGAAAGCAGAGATCTCATTTAACCAGCAAACAACAAAGAAAAACTGACACCCTTCAATTGTTTGGACCAGCTCTGGTTTCTCCCAGGACACAGCTGAGCGAGGGATGCTGCCAGCTTTTCCCTTTTTTTTTCCCCCTGTATGTTTTCCAGGAACGGGAGCTCGCAGCCGGGGCTGTGACCCAAAGAAGCTCTGAGCTGTTTGTGCGAGTCCCTGGCTGCCTGCCCTTCCTCTTCTCTGTGACACTCCCCCCAAGGCCTCCTACAGAGCTTTTTGTGTCTCCCCTCAGCTGCAGGGGAGAGGAGGGAGCGGAGGGCAAAACCAAACAAAGCCGGACACAATGGGTGGTTTCTCTGCCAGGAGCGTGGGTCTGTGGAGAGCCTCTCACAGCCTCTGAAAGACAGGGATTGGCAACAGCTGTGTGAGGTTGTTTTGGCCCTGGATTCAAAAATAAAAGAGGGGAATAGATACGGGGATGTCTTTTCCAGCTGGATGAGGTCCATGAGGAGGCAGTGTGAGAGCAACTCCCGGCTCAGGGGGCTGCCCTCATTCCTTCCCCTCTCCCTCCCACCTTTCCTCTCTCAGCCACATGGATCCCTCTCTGCCTGTCCCCCTTTTTCGCTGATAAGAGAAACTCATTTCAAAATGGGAAATGGGAGGAAAGAGCCCGAGGAGCCAGAAACTGCTCCCCACTGAGGCTGGAGGAATGTCCAAAACACTGCCACAAATCAGCTTTACTTCCACCTGCTTTTTGTTTGTTCACAGCGGTTTGATAACCAAACTGTGAACAAATTCCCTGATCATCCCCTGTGCTGACACAACACAGAGCTATTCCCTGTGTTTCAGGCAGGGTGGGATGTTATTCCCTCACAGAGCTTTGAAAGGAAGAGACAAAACCATGACTTCAAGGATCTCCTCGGAGCAATAATGATTTGAAGCTTGAACGTGTCAAAAAGGCCATTTTCTACATGTTTTCTTAGGTGAGTTGGGTGTCTGGGGACACTTTGGATTCAAGCAGGCTCAGGGAATCAATGGGAGTTCAGCACCTGAACTCACCCAGGCTCTCTGGAAAATCCCAGGGGGAAGCTCAACCACAAAACACAAATCTTTGAGAGTGGAAATTATCCCTGAACCACACTTTTATTCCAGCCATCACAGGGAGCTCTTCCAAACCCATCACGACCCAAATGCAAAGATGCAGGTGACACTGGCCAGGACACCCAGGGACATCACCCCGTGGCTGCTCCGCCTGCTGCTGACTCCATTCACGTTGCACAAGGGTTTCTCACAGCAGGAGACGTTCTGGGAGCTTTGGATTTGTTGCTGATCTGTCTCTGGACACGTTGGGGAGCACATCTTGGAGATGACGTATTTGGGCTTGTCGGGCTCTAGTGCAGGAAAAAAGTGGTGGGGAGAAAAGAAAATGGAGGGTGAAAAATCATTGTTTAAATATTTTCGTGGCTAAATCTGTTTTGGCGAGTAAAGAACAGCCAGGCACTGATCCTCAAGGCAAATTCCATGGAATTAAGCACTGATTCATGGAATGGTTTGGTTTGGAAGGGACAGGGACACCTCCCACCAGACCAGGTTGCTCAGAGGCCTGGGACACTTCCAGGCATGGGGCAGCCACAGAGTCACAGAATCCCAGAACTGTCAAGGTTGGAAAAGGTCTTTAAGATCATCAAATCCAAGCAGGACTTCTTTGGGCTCCCTGTTTTTAGGTTTTGTCAATCCTAACGTGGAATTAGCCCCTGTGGCTTTCAGTTCCAGCTGCCTGAAGGGATGCTCGGGTTGGGTCATTCCCACCAGGATTTTCCTACAACACAAACACAGGGGGAATGTTCTGCATGCCCTGAGATTTGGGATAAGAGCACGTGGAGCTCTTTGAGGGCCTCCAGGACAGACCTGAAAGATTTTACTTGGCACAGCCGTGCTGAGGTTTGGCCAAAACACTTCTCAAAGCAGTTCTGGGAGTGAAACAAGCACAGCTCCAGGTGTGTGAACCCACCCCCTGGTGCTGCTCTGTGTGTCCTCATCACTTCCAGCAGGAACACCAAGCCTGGACACTGCAGTGGGGAGCCACAAGGTCAGTGTCTCCCAAGAGTTGGCCCTCAAGGCCTGTTGTTTCCGTGCTGGGATGAAATCCCATTCCTGGGACCGCTCTCCTACAAAACAAACAAGGTGTTGTTCCCAAACCTACTTGTCCCGACGTCCTTGCGGACGGTCACGCAGTGTTTGTCCTCCTTGGCACACATGGAAATGGTCAAACAGTCCTTGTTGGACTCCTGTTCTTGGCAGGTGTAGCACATGAATGGATAAACTAGAGGGAGGGGAAAAAAAAAATTGGGGGAAAAGCACATTTACAAGGTTTAAAAACCACAAAAGCTCCAGCGCAGGGATCTCCGCTTCCCTCGCTGCAGCCTGAGGAATGTTTTTGTGGGAATGACCAGTGACTCTCTTTATCTCCTGACCCGTGGCAGCAGCTCTAAATCCCTCTCTGTCTCCTCTGGCTCAGGGCTGCGAGGTGTTATCGATCTGTCTGCAATCCCCGGGAGCAGGGGATGTGAGTGGAATTCGAGGATTTGGGGGGCTTTTGTGGAGGAGATTATTGCTGAGCCAATTCCTGAGGGAATTGCCAATTACTGCTCAGAGTTTCTCCTGGGCAGGGCTTGGGAGGGAGAATTTAAAGATGCCCACAGAGTTCTGAGGAGGTGGACAATGCCCAGCGTCCTCCTTCTCTTTCATCTGGCTCAGAGGCTGCTGCCACATCTCTTTTTTTTTTTTTGTGCTTCTACATCACAGAACTGGCCTGACCTCGGTTCCAGGAAGTCTGGTGAGAGCCCTCAGATGCTCTGTGAAACTCCTGGGTTTAGCCAAAAATAGGGAATGAATGGAAAACCTTAGACAAAAGCTTGGTTTAGGTGCTGAAGGCAGATTTGGTGGGGAAACTCCTGCATCTGCAACAGGGAGGTCACGCAGCCATGAGTTGGTTTTTCCCTGCCAAGAACGTCTGTGCCTGCCCTCAAACCCACAGTGTGGTAGGAGAGACCTCTGGGAAGAAGTAAAACAAAGGAGAAAGAGCAAAAAGAGAAGCTGGGTGATAAAACACCCCAAAATATGTGCAGAGCCCAGCCGGGCAGACTGAGAGGTTTTAGAGTTCAGAGCATGTGAAATCACCCAGAGAGAAGTGTGGGGGTTTTGTGACTGAGTTCCTTGGAAAACAAAGGTAATTTTTAGAGGCAAACAAAGCGAAATTCTGGCTGAGTTCCTGCTAAGTCCTGTCACTTTGGAAAGGGCAAAAGCAACTAAAGGACACGTCCCTGTGGGAGCACTTTTGCCCGATAAGAAGTTGGCGGTGAGGAAGCGGAAGGATGGCAGAGGTCACGCCGTGAAATGAGAAGTGTCTGATGGAAAGGAAGGAAAAAAGTCATCAGCTGCTGATTCTGTGCGGATTCTTCTGCTTCACTCACCTCTACAAGAAGTTGAGTTTTCATGTGCAGAGTAGGGGAGGTTCCGGGAGGTTTAAAGGAATTTTTGGCGCAACCTTGAATGTTGTTGTTCTCGAGCAAACCCAGGAAACACAGGCTGCTGAAAATTCCAGGGAATGGGTGCAAAGCCAGGAGTGAAAACACCCTCAGAGGGCAATTCCCCAAGGATTATTGATCAAACCAACTGGAGCAATGGAAGGAATTCTTCCCTGTGGGGGTGGTGAGGCCCTGGACTGGAATTCCCAGAGAAGCTGTGGCTGCCCCTGAATCCCTGGAAGTGTCCAAGGCCAGGCTGGATGGGGCTTGGAGCAATCTGGGATAGTGGAAGGTGTCCCTGCCCATGTCAGGGATGGGAATGTGATGAGCTTTCAACCCAAACCATCCCATGATTCCGTGATTTTAGGGGATTTTGACAGATGGATGCAATAAAAGAGTGGAAACGAAGAGTGGATGCGACAAAATAAAGAGAAATAAATTACAACAGCTAAAAATGAGACACCTCAACGCAGGGTGACAAACAACTGGTTGAGTTACAGAACCCCGGCGACAACAGCAGGAGTCAAGAGTGTCACATTCCAGCCTCGGAAAGGGCACAAATGTCACGTGCAAGAGACACAAAGTGGCCTTTCCACCCTGGCACGGCCTCAGCTGGAGCCTGGGTGCCCAAATCTCTCCGTGGCTCTTTCCAGAGCTATGCAGAGCATTTGGAGAGGGACCAGAGGAGAGGGAGGGGAAAAGGCCAGAGATCTGGGAAATGTGACCTTGGCAAAAGCGTTGGAAGGGTTTGGTTTGCTGGTTGAAAATGAGGAAAGTCACGGGAATCTTCTTGGTGCAAGGAAGAAGAAGCAGCAAAGAAGAAAGTGATTAAATATTTAATGTGTCCCTGTGGTAGAAATGCTGGAGAACGGCACAAAAACAGATGCTGAGAGATATTAAAACTGAATTCCTAAAGGGATCAGAGTCTCTGAGCAGTTCCAGGCTGTGGAATCTTCCTTGTTGGAAATTTCCAGGGACACCTTAAAGCAAATACCTGCCTGGTCTTGTCCAACATTGCAGCAAGGGCTTGATGATCTTAGAGATCTTTCCCACTCTTGATGTGATTCTATGAAAAGGATCAAGACCTTTTAAGATTTTTGCTGGACACAAAATATCCCTAACAGTGAGTTTATGGATGGAAAAGGCGAAAAGCCCTCCTTGGTCAGCTGAGATGTCAAGAGTTTTGACCAAAATTTGGTCAGTAGGGTTTTGGATGAGACCCAGGACACCTGAGAAGGATCAAATGCCAGTTTCCACATTTTCCTTTGTCCCAGTTTTAGGCCAGAAAGCTGCAATCTCTTATTCTGGCTCTAGGCTGGGCCACAGAAAGGTGCTGTGTGAAAACCTGTCCTTGAACCTGTTGGGAATGTGCTGCCAATATCAAATGTCCCCAGTAAGGAATTCCACCATGAGCCTGTGCTCCTGGATCTCTGTGAGCTTTCCAGTTCATCCTGGCTCACACTGAGAACATCCCCTTTGAAAATTCTCCTCTTCTATCAATTGCTCCAATCAGGAATTGTGGGCACTAAATCCAAATTTTTTTTTTTTTTTAAGGATTGAATAGTCATTTTCCCCACACCCAAACCTGGCCACAGGTCCTGCTCTTCCAGGCACTCCGGAGAACCATTCCAAAGGATGTAGGAGTAGGGGGGTTGATACATCAGTGATAATTGATTAATTAAAACGCCTCTTTCTCAACCAGAGGCCGTATCACGGTTTCTGGGAAACCATCAGGTGTGGGGGGAATTTTGGCACTCTGGCCGTCATTCCCACGTGCCAGGAGCGATGGAGCAATGCCTGTGCCTCGCTCCCAGAACGGAGGACAACACTCTGCCTTCCCTTTGGGAGCGGGACACCTTCGGCACGAGAAGTTCTTTCACCTCTGCCGCTGATTTTAATCTACAAAAGTTCCCAGTGCTGCATTTTCCAGGAAGACACGTGGCAAAGCACTGCAAGGGAGGAAGCAGCAGGACAGGAAAGGTCTCTCAAATACTCAAAAACTGAAATTATTAAGAAAAAAACCCGACATTTTGTTATGTTTTCCATCACTTCCAGCTTGCCTCCTTTTGGAAGATCCCAAAGACCTCAGTGTGGATTTAACCTGTCACCCACCACCACCAGAGCACTGGAAAGAAGAATCAATTAATCAGATTCTTATTTCTGCACCAAATCACTGACTGAGCTGCCAAAGGACATTGGTGACACCACCACAACTCTGCCCCCTAAAAAAAGCTTTGCCACGTGGGGGAATTGCCACCACCTTCCCCCTCATCCTCGCCCGAAGCAGGAGCAGCGCCAGGGGCTCACCTTGTTCCACCCAGAGGACGGCAGCCAGCAGGGCCACAAGAGGAGTCCTCATCTCCAGCAGGTCCTGCCAGCAGGGCTGGGGAGCAGCTCGGAGGGCAGGTTTTATACCCCAGCAGTTTTCCGGGTGGACGTGGAAGAAACCCGAGGGTGTGGAATGCTCCATGTGGGAGTTTTCCCCGCGCCGGAGCCCTCGGGAAGGGGGTTGGCACCTTTGGGGAAAAGCCCTTTCAGCCACGCATTTCTCGCTCTTCCGGTCGTGTGAGGGATGGGGAAGTCGGGATCTGCTCTCTCCTCCTCAGGAATTCCTTCCTTCCCTTCCTTCTGATGAAAGCAGAGCCCGGAGCTACGGGGAGATTGTCCCAGGGATGGATTTTTTCCTGGTCCCTCTGCACAGACAGCACGTGATGTTCGTTGGCTTTAATTATTCAACAGCCTCTGAGCTGGCCTAAGCTGGTTTAGCTCAAAGTCAGTGTGTTTTACACTAAATTAAATTAGTTAAATGGTTGCTTAAACAGAAGATTTTCCTCAAATTTTCACATCAGTCTTCATTTCTTTATCAGTTTTCCTCTGGTTAATCCCTCTGCTTGATGTCTTTACCACTCGTAATCCTCGAATACCTCGTATAATTTGGATTTAATGAAGTTCTCCTGCTGTCCAGGGATTCTTTAGAGGAGCTGTTTTTTCTCCACGCCCAACAGTTTCTTGAAATCAGGCCTCCATTTCCAAGCCCAGAAATTGGCACCCTGGAATTGCAGCTCTGCTCTGGACAGAGCCATCCCTCAAAGTGTCATTTTTTTGTTTCCAATCCCTCCTCTTCAACCAGTCCTTTTGCTTTCATTCCTCTGTGTTGCTCCTCTCCTCTGAATTCCTTAAAAATCTGTTCCTGCCAGTCTGGGATGGAGACCCTCATCCAAGATGCATCTTGCAGGAGCTCGAGCTGCCAAGTCCATGGAGCTTCCTCTGAAACAAGATTAGTCCGGGACAGCAGAAAGAAAATATTGTCAAATCCTGCTTTTCCTGGCAATTCTGGAATAACTTAACTGCATGTAGCCATCAGCAGGGTATTCTTGTCTGTTTAACATGAATCATTCCAACTCTGGATGATTTCCAGATCCATGGAATTGTCTGACACTTTTTTTTTTTCAGGCCCTCCTGGAATGACGTCACCAGGTGGAAAATTCCAGAGTTGTCCAAGCCCTGTGTCCAAGGGGACGTTCCCTGGGTTTTGGAGGTTGCTGAGGTCAGTGGGGATGTGGTGATGACCAAACTGAGCCTTGTGCTCCACACAGGACGACTCGGTGCTTTGCCCCAGTGTTTTGTAAACTGGTTTTTCTCCCTCATTACTGGGTGTGGCTCCTTGCTGGCATTTCGCAGTGAGGGTGAAAGGAGAGAACCAAATTTTTTTTTTCCCCCCCTTATTTTTGGTCTTATTTCTCCCACAAACTCGTTGATTTTATTCCTTTCCCCTTCCATATCCCTGCTCCTATTGATTTCCATAGAAACACAGACTGGGTTGGTGGGAAGGGACCTTAAAAACCTCCTTGTCCCAACCTCATGCCATGGGCAGGGACACATTTCCACTGTCCAAGGTTGCTCTAAGTCCCATCCAACCCAGCTTTGTTGGCTTTCCCAACACATCCATTTTATCCCCACATGAATCTTCTGGGAATAGGATCAGCACAGGTCGACTTTGACTTTGACTTTGAAGGCTAAAACATTCCCAGCACATCCAAAAATATGTACTAAGGAGGGAAATTTGGGTGGGAAATGGGATTTTCTGTGTTTTCTGGGAGCTGTCTCCACGTCATAAATGTCTTCCTCAGTACTGTGGTTCTCAGGTACCTTGGAATGCTGGAGCATTCCCTCTTCCCAGTGCATGGAGAGCATGGAAAAAGAGATTTATTTCCCAACAAAGGCAGATTACAAAACTCAGAAGCACTCAGAGGCATCACTCCAGGATACTGTCCAAGGAGGGCGTCTCCTGCAGCTCGGGATCACAGCCTGGAGGAGGGCCCGGAGCAGGGACACCGAGAGAGGAGCAAGATTGAGGGAAACCAGGAAAAAAACCAAAATTCCCCAAGGAAGCTGAGTCACCTCTCTGAAGTAAACTTATCATTATCCATGGAGGAAAATTAAAGTGGATCAAATTGGAGCCAGGAGTTGGCTCCATGACAGGAAAGCAGCAGTCAGCTTTGGATAAAGGGTTGGTTTTTTTTCCCTTTCCATGAAAGGGACAAAATCTTCCAGGAAGATTTTTGGCCCCATTGAGGGTGTTGCTTTGATCTCTTGCATCCATCCTGTCTCTTGTTTCGGCACCATGTTGGGTCTGGGCAAATAAACCAGGAAAAGGGGGAGGAATTTCATGTTGCGAGGGAAAAGGCAGGGGAGTTATTCAAGGAGAGCAGAAGGCAGCACAGATCCTTAAAAACCAGCAGGAAAGTCCTGAGAGAGGGAAAAGAAGGGCCAAAGTTAAAGCAGCTCCTGCAGATGCCTCATTTAGGCAGGGAAAGGCCTCCTTGGCTGATCCAGGTCCTGGATCTGCAGTGACTCAGAGCTCTGAAAAACGAGTTTTATATAATCCACAGGGAGAGAGAGACAGGCAGGCACCTCCCAGGATCAATCCCAGCTACTGGAATCACACTCCCATCTCCTTCCCAAGAGCCCTCCAGGCATCACAGACACCTCTCTGCTCATGGGGCAGCTCAGCACTCCCATGTGCAGCCGGGAGAGGCACCAGAAACCCGGGGTGCTGGAAGGGTTTGGAATTAGGGAGCAGCACCTGCGTGGGAGGTGCCAGTCAGGATTTCTGGGGAAGGCTGGCAGAGCCTCCTCTTACACAACATTCCAAACGGGAGCTCTCGTGTTTTCAGGACCTCCTGTGCCTCAGGGAAGTTGCTGCTCCCACCTCCAGATCAAGGCTTTGGGGGGTGTGAGTCAGCTTCGGAGCACGTGGATGAGTTTTGTTGGGAAAAACCTCTGGGATCAGGCAAGAAGGAGCCAGCCAGGACGGAGCTGCTCCCTTAGGGATGGCAATTCTGGATTCCCAGAGCTGTTCCTAACTTCTCCATAAGCAGGGCACAAAAGCCTCCAGGGGTGTCCCACGTGCTTCCCTTTGCCGTGCCAGGATCCTTCTCATCCCAAAACAAAAAGCGCCTGCCAAGTTCAGGCAGCTCATGACACGACCTTAAATTTAAACCTGGCTGCCAAGGGCAGGTCTGGACTCCCAAGCTCAGCAGAACAAGACCTGAGGCTGTACCAGGCCTTTCCCTGTGCCAGCCATTGTCCCTAGGGAATCCTAAAGCTGTGGATAGCACGGGATGGAGATGATTGCAAATAGTTCAGCTGTCACCATGCTGGGAGCAGGAATATGGCCACCAAGGTCACAGAATGGGCTTGTCTGGGGTTTTGGGGATCTGTGTCGCTTGGATATCCCTAAATTCGGCAGGAAAAACCACAGGGTGAGGAGAATAAATCAGGCAGATGGATGGAGCCAGCTCTGCTGGGATAGGCAGTGAAATCCATGGGGAGAATGGAGAGACTCGTGGCCAAAATCAAAGCACCCTTGGCCAGTCTTGCATTTACACCGAGGAGGAAACAATGAGTTGAGGCAAGGAAAAGTTGAGGATGGAAAAACCTGGAGGAAGACTGGAAGAAGAAGCCAAGGAGGAAATCTGGGAGAGAAAACAACCAGGGAGTGAAGAGCTGGGGTTGGACTCGCATGGGAGGAAGGTGAACAGGAAGGGGTGGGAGCAGATGGGGATGAGCTGGAGCTGTGAGCCCACGTTTCCTCTGCAATGAGGTGAAGAACAAAGATGTGGCCGTTCCCAAGCTTTGTTCCGGGGTGCTCAGAAAATCCCTGTCAGAGTGAGCTGCCCATGGAGCTGTGCAAGGAGTCTGGGGAGAGAAAACCAGCTGGGTGAGCTGCACCCAACTGCTTTCCCTGGCAGATCTTCCTCGGGATGATCCTTGTGGAGAGCTCCTTGATCCCGGGAGAAAGCAGCTCAGCCTCCCTGGAAGGGTGGGAGTGAGCAAAAACCTCTCATTCCTAAAATAATCCACAAGGAAGGCCCAGAGCAGGGCAATGAGGCCCTTCAATTCCAACTTGACAAGGAAATGTAAAAGATTTCTTTGCAGTGTTGATATTTTTTTCACAGATGAGACTGAAAAATTCAAGGTTTCTTTGCAGAAACCATCTGTCTTTTCCTACAATTTTCCTTCAAGCACCGTGCAAGATCCTTTCCTCCCTTTTCTAAACAACCCTAATGCTTCTAAATAAATTTCCACTGGGAGATCTTAAACCAGTTTGAAGAAAATGCTCCAGATCCCTTCCCATCAGGCCCTTCCTTGTCCTCCCTGTTTCCTGGAGAGCTCAAGAGCCGCTTCCTTCCAGGCAGCTGCCCCAGGAGAGGAATTGAAAGGGAGCTAAATAGAATTCAGCCCATTTCTGAAATGGAGCCACAAAAATGCCATTTCTGCCAGTGCAGGAAAAATAAAATCTGGGGAGAGGCTTCCTGAAGTGAATGCAAAGTAATTTTAATATATTTCAGCATTATTCCCATTCAACTTGCAGGCGAACGCCTCCACTTTTATCCCATAGCGTGGATGCATCCAGCAGCTACACCCAACAAGCCACAAAATAGAATAAAATAACACTTTATTGTGCCCAGTTTCTGTTTAACAACTGGAATACCAAAGGCTTTCTCGGAGCAAAATGATACAGGGTGGAAAATGGGGAGAAAAAAAAAAAATGGCACAAGGGAACGGCAGGGATAAAATGAAAGGGAAAATAAATGCAGGGAGTTATAAATGCCAGGAGTAGGAGAGGTGGTGACCACAAGGGGCCATTCTGCACGTGCAGGGCTCCATTTCACCCCTTTCCCTCACAAACATCGTTTTGTGATGTCATCAGAGCGTGGAAAGAGCCAAAAAACACCTCCTGACCTTCCCACAGGGCAGCGTTCCCACCCGACGCGCCGCGGCTCGGACCGTGCCACGCGAAGCCAAGCAGCTCATTTCCCCCCCCCAAAAAAAAACCAACCCCTCAGAAACCCCTCAAAAACCCATCCTGAGGATGCAGGCGAGGCTGGCCAGGAGCCCCAGGGCGAGGATGGTGGAGCTGGTTTTCACGCTGCTGGCCCCGCTGATGTTGCACAGGGAGCTCTCGCAGCAGCTGGTGGCGACGCCGGCGATGCCGATGTTCAGGTCGATGGTCGGGCAGTAGGCAGAGCATTTCTTGGTGATGCGCTGGCTCTTGTCGCTGCCTGGAGTGGGGAGGGAGAGGAAAAAAAAAACAGGGAAAGTTCAGTTTTTCATCCTGGATTTTTTTTTAATTTTTTTTTTTTTTTTGCGGGTTTCAATCGTAGCCTGGCTGCGCAAACCCCGCGGGGAATTTGTTGTTCTGCTCTCGGTGCCGCCGGGTTTCCCCCTTGGGTTTTTTTATCACATTCCATAGTTATCTTGGCTATGTGTGAACCTGTGGACACCGTCTCCAGGCCTTTGCCTGGTTTCAGGGCCAGCTGAGGGCAAGAATTCGGGACTTATTTGTGCAACGTGAGGTTGCAAAACATCAGCGCTGTGCCTTGGGATTGCTCCTTGCACAGCGCCCAGCCCTTTGCATTTCCACCACCTCACGGGCATCAACTTGAGCTCAGAGCTGACACAAGGATAATAAAAAAATAATTCTTTGTGCAGGGATAATAAAAAATAATCCTTTTTATTCCAGCATCTCCCTGTCCTGAGAGCGTTTGTCAGAAATATTTTTACTCATCTGTTGCAATAGGCCACGCCAAGTTCCCGCCTTCCCAAGATTTGTTCTCCGCGTGCTAAAAATCCTCATTAATTCCTCCACTGAGCCTCCTGGTGGGAGGAGGGCGAGCTGCCGGCCCCAGCTGAGCCCCACCTTGTCCTCAGGGCCTCGGGAAAGCTCCACACTCACCGGTGCCCGCGGTGGAATAGGTTGTCAGACAATACTTCTCGTTCTCCGAGCACTTGGTGGTGCTCAGGCAGTGGATGTTGGAAGTCGCATCCTTGCACGAGAAGCAGGTCAGGGAGAGAGCTGCAAAAGAAGCACAAAAAAACACCCATCAGGCACCTCTGGGGTATTCTTAGGAGCACAAAACCAGGGGTGGATGGAGGATCTGTCAAATCCAGGCTGCAGGCAAAAAAAAAATTCCTGCATGGGTCAAACTTGGCTCCAAGGACTCTCTAAGAGCCAGATGAAGCTCAAATTGCTGCCACAGCTGTGGTTTGCTCATTTGGGAACCCTCAGGGATCTTCCCTGTGGATATTTGGTTGGCTTTTCCCTGAATCCATTAAAACATCTGGCATCTCCACTGTGGGTTTTGGGAAGAGCAGCCCAGTTTCCCACTGCTTGTAGTGGGAAGCTCTTGGGTTTTCTTTCCAACCCTGGTCCCTCCAAGACTCAGTCTCTGGGCCACTGGGCCAGGGAATGTGTGGCTGGAAGTGTTTGAGGTCAGGCTGGATGAGGCCTGGAGCAACCTGGGATAGCAGCAATGTCCCCACCCATGGCAGGAGGTTGGAACGGGATGGGATTTTAAGATCCCTTCCAACCCAAGCCTTTCTATGATTTGGGCTGATTTTCAGTGCCAGGAGGAAAAATCTTGGAATCTGTAGAAATCCAGGCTCAGCAAATGCCTGACTTGGCTGCAGCAGATCCCCTTTTTCCGGGGTAACAACTTCCTTCCACAGGGTTAACAACCTTCCTTCCACAAAATGTGCACATCTGGAAGGCTCTGCACCTGCAGAGTGCTTTGCTGAGATCAGTGAACGAGAACAGCTGGCACTCCACGAGGCTGGAGCATCACTGAGAGCAAAAGGTCTCCTTGGGCAAGGATTCTTTGGGGGAAGGATAAGGGGAATTTCCTCCTCATCTCTTTTATCTGGCCGCAGTGTCACCCTCCAGGGATTGAACTCATCCTCATTTCTGGAATATCCCTGGCTACTGGCAGTTAATTCCCAGCTAATTCTTGCTGCAGCTTTTAACTTTGGCTTTGCATTCCTTGTTCTTCATCCTCCTCACTCCTCTTCCTTGCCCGGGTTTCTCTGTCAGCAACATCCCAACCTCACCACTGCCCTTGTTTGACCTTGGGCAAATCCTTCTGCCCCAAACTGGCTCCTTCCGTGTCCTGCTGGCCCAGATCTGGCTCCAGCTCCATCCATGACCTCGGGATCACTGTTTTCCTTTTAGGTCTCTATTCTTCCCCTGCCTGTGTGGAAGCTCTGCCTTCTTTCCCCACTCCAGCCAACATTCCCTGGCCTTTCCTCTTGTGGTCCCCAGCCCCTCACCTTCCCCACTCCTCCTCTGTTGTCACTCTGGCACTGAGCAGAGCCCACCAGGCAACCCAGATCCCACTTCCCACCATTCCCAGGATCATTCCAAAAGCCTCACACTTGGCACCCAGCTCTCTCTGACTTCACATCCAGGCTTTTCCAGTTTGCTTCCCATCAGAGTTGTTCCCATCTCCAGAAGCACCTGGTTCTTGCCTTCAATACCATCCTGACCTTTCAGCCCCAAATTTATGTATTTTTTTTTTTTCCCAAGTCTGGGACTCTCCTTTAGATCAACCCTGTCCTGGGTGTTTTGGTTTCACTCTCTTTCCTCATGCAAAATTCCATTGTATGGAATAGGACATGGAATGTTTCGGCTCCACCCCACTGGGAGCCACCTCACAGAAACACTCAGTCCCCAGACTGGATTTTCCAGATGCAGAGCTCACTTTAATCCCTAATGAGCCCAGCATCTTTAATCCAAGGCCATTCCCAAAAAAACAAACTTCCTGAATCAGTGCAAGAGATAGTGGAGCTGGTTCCATGCCCAGCTCCTGTTTCATCCCAACCTCCCAAAGCTCCTGATTTCAGACTCCTTGGGAGCCTCCCTGGCAGGAGAAGGGGGAAGCGCTCCTCAAGGATGCTTTTTTTCCACCTCTCTCCATGTTCCAGGGATTTCTGACTCACCAATTAACCCGGGACTCTGGTATTGGCTCCTGAACTGGCACACCCTGAAGTCAGGGAGGGCAATTTTGGTCAAGCTACAGAAAAACACTTTAATTTTATTTCGTTTCTTGAGGGATCTGTTTTTTATTTTGTATTTTATTTCTTCCAGATGCAAACCTTGAGTTAATCCAGGCTGCCTTTGGGTGTCTCCACACCCACCAAGACCTCTGCTCTAACTGAAGAGAAGCATTCCTCATGGAATTTGCTGTCTCATTCCTTGATCTTTTTAAAAAAATGGGAGTAAAGCTGCAGGAAAAGATCCTTTTATTTGCCTTAACATCCTCATCTTGAGCACAATTCCAATTGAAATCCATCAATAGGAATATTTACATCCTCAGATTAAGTAGGAACCAAAGAGGTCTGTTAGTCCAGGACTGGGATGGCCAGGAATTTTTAGGTCAAATCCTACAGGGAAAAATTCAGTTTGCAAACAGGCAAAAGCCCCCTGAGCTGAGGAAATCAACCATTCCCTTAAAACAGAGGGATATTCCAGGCTGCACCTTCTGATCCCTGCCTGACCCACAGCACAAGGTGTGGTCCTTGGCAGAGTCCAGCCAGGAAAATTGAGGAATTCTCCCCAAAAAAATCCCCCCAGACCATTATCAGAATGAGAACGAGGCTCTTCATCTCCATCCCAAACCTGGGATCATCTGGGAATCGTGGAATCAAGGCTGGAAAAGAGCTCCAAGATCGAGTCCAGGTTCACCACTAACCCCTGGCTCTGAGCACCACATCCAGGTGTTTTCTGAACATTCCCATGGATGTGATCCCACTGCTTCCCTGGATGCCCCACCACCCTTTCCATGATGGAATTTTTTTCCTAAGGGATCAGACTCCACGAGCTCAGAGGTCTTTTCCAGCCTCGGGGATTCTGCCCCTGGAAGCAACAGGGAAGGGGAGCTGGGGGTGACAGAATTGCACCTTCCTGTGGCTCTGTCAGTTGAGGAAATGATGGTTTGAGGTGTAACCAAGTTAAAAATAAATAAGTAAATAAATAAATAAATAAAAAATCAGGCTTTGCTGTCAAATCCAGGGATTTACTGCACACATTGCCCTGGATATCCCTATAAATGGACATCCCAATTCCCACGGAGCTGCCCCGAGGGCTCTGTTCCAAGGGCTGGGCTGGGTCTGCGGGAATCATCCGAGGTGGGAATCTCAAATAAATCCCCCTCCCCACACTCACTCCTCATCATCATCCCTCCAGCTCCTGGTGGCGTTCAACTCCCTGTCCCTTTTTTTCTGGAATAACTCCCTCGTGACCCTCTGCTGCAAAATCCTGGAATATCAGAGCCGTGCTCCAGCTTTTTTGGGAGGGTCCAGTGCAAAGCCATCCTTTGGGGAGGGGGGGGGGACTCACCTCTCTCCGCGCACAGGGCGACGCCGAGCACCAGCAGCAGGAAAAGCTTCATCCTTGAGAGGTCCGGGAGCCTCCCAAAAAAAACCCGGCGGGACTCGGGCAGGGCAGGTTTTATACCTCAGCAGCCTTTGCTTTGATGCGGAGATAATGACCAGCAAGGGCTGCCGTGTCAGATGATGGATAATCGGGAGCGGCGTGTCCGGGCTTGTGCGGGGAAGGGCGTTTTGTTGGGAATCTCCAGAGGGGGGTGTGTTTATCCCCACAAACTTCTCCTTTTCCTGCTCGTTTCACAACGCAGCTGCTCCAGCTGACGTGAGTGAACTCTGCTTCTAATTCGGGAGGAGTGCGGGGCGGGGAGGGGGGTGGAAAACAAAACATGAAAACAAAGCAATTTTCCCTGCAGAACAATCAGGTTTATCCTTTCCCGGGTCTGCATCCTCCGAGATCGTGTCCTTGCCCCTATGGAGATGGAGGGAATTTGAATTTAAAACGGAATGTGGGGTGGAAACTTCTCCCGAATGTCAGAAGAGCAGAATCCTTCCACTGCTTTCCTCAGAGGACCGGGCATCGTTTTCTGTCTGTTTTTTTTTTAAGTTGGAAATCAGAAGTGTTTCTGGGATATTTTTTTATGAGGGGAAAAATGTTATCATCTTTGAAAAGGAATTCCGCAGAGCAGAGAAAAATGACCAATTAATTAAAAAAAAAAAAAAAAAGAAGAAAAAACACCCACTCCCAAGGCATGGAACAAGCTTGGGATTTTTTTTTTTTCACAAAATTTCCAAAACCCCCCAAAAAAAAAAAAAAAAAAAAAGAAAAAAAAAAGAAAGAAAGAAATGTCAGGGAGAAAAATACAAACCACTTCAAGCCTGGAAAAGGAGGGGCTGGCTAATCAATGATCTCAGCTCGTTAAGTCTTCAGAAAAATTTGTGAAATGCCAAGCAGGATCATTCCATTGGATTCCCAGATTGTGCTCTTCATTCCTCCATTTTTTTTCCTTTAAATCGTGTTTCATCCAATCTCCCCGAATAAAACCAGAGACTTTCCCATCTTCCTTTGGGGATTGCTGTTGTTTTTCCCTCCCACCGCGGCCTCCCCGCCATCAGGTCGCAGGAGCGGGGGCACAATCCCAAGGAAAGATCCAGCTGGATCCTCTCACGTGACGCTGGGAGCTGCAGGAGCTGCCCCAAAGCCTCTGCCCCTCGCTGCTCTCCATCTGCTTTATTCCCTTTTTTCCCCTCTTTCCCTCCGACTCGCTCGGATTCCCGCCTCCCATGGGATTATTTTGGGCTCCCGGCACGGCCCAGCCTCCAGCCGGGTTCCCGGAGGGTGATGTCAGTTTTTCCCTGACACTTCCAAACTGGGCACTGTAAACATTGTCCCTCTGCAGGAGTCAGGTGAGGGAATTTTTGGCTTTCCCAACAGGCAGAGCTCAGTTGGGAGCAGAGGTGGAAATTACCCGGGAAAGCTCAGAAGGAGGGAGGGGTGAGGTTTGACTCTGGCAGGAGGAAAACAAAGCTCCCTCCGTGCCAGCACGAAATGTTGTGAAATATTTTATTTCCCCTTGAGCTAGAATAGATTTAATGAGTTTTTCGTGGTAAATCCGAGTTTATTGGGGCCTGTCCGCAGGGCTCCAATTCCAAGGAGATGCTGCTCCATTCCAGAGCCGGCCCACGTTGGGATTTATCTCCAGCAGCATCCCCTGACAGGTTCAGAAATAGCAGCTCAGGGTTTGGTTTGTTGTTTTTTTCCCCTCAAAATCTCATCCATGCCAAACCCTAAAATATCTCCTGTCTCCTGCAAGCTGCTGAGATTTGGAGAAGGACAGCACGGATTCCTTAAAGGCTCTGTTGCAGGATTCCTGACAGATTCCTGACAGATTTTCCATGGAGATGCTCCTGAAATCTTCCAGCTGGTCCATGTGGCCCTCTGATATTTTATTATTATTATTATTATTACCAGGGCCAGGTGAGAGAATGAGCGGAGCCCATGAGGGCAGGGAAGGCACAGAGGAACACGAGAGGAGCCGAGGCAAAGGGGAAGATAAAATCCCAGTTTACAGGAATTTGGGATTCATGAAATTCAGGAGGATTTTGTAAAGAGCAGCAGGGGATTTGACTGGAGGTGGAAGGGGAAGGCGAGGTGGAAAGATTTATTTCCCAGTGGAGCGGAGGAGGGAAGGAGGAGAATGTTTTGCCTGCCTTGCTCTGAACCTGGTTGGAATCGTCGCGTAAGGGCTGAGAACAATTGCTTATTTTGGGGGGGGAAATGCAATTTTCATCAAACAAGTGCTGAAGTGCAAAAGTAGCTGTGAAATTCAGATGTTGTTGCTAAATGTGGAACTTCAAGTTGGCCGAGAAGCATCTCAGAAATGATAGTGATTAACATAAAGTGATGGGAAAAGTGATTTTAAAAAGTACAAAGCTCCAAGTTTCCAGGGAAATATTCCCCTCGGAAATTCAACAACGCTTCCACTTCGGTTATCCCATTGAAATAAATTCCAGAACACCCTTCCTGACCAGAAATTAAATCTTTATAGGATGACTACACCTAATCCCATCTTTGCAACCTTCACCCGGCGCTGCGGTTTCTCCCCGTTGCACGGAAACACCTGGAATTTGCAGAGCTGGTGGAGTAGGAATCCCCTCAAATCCAGCCCAGGATTGCTCTCAAATCTATCACAGGATTCCTCTAAAATCCATCACTGGGTTCCCCTCGAGTCCAGCACAAGATTCCCTTCAAAGCCAGTGCAGGATTCCTCTCAAATCTGGTGCAAGATTCCCCTCAAATCCAGCACCAGATTCCCCTCAAATCCAGCACCAGATTCCCCTCAAATAAAACGGGGCCGGAGGCCTTTTTTCCAGGTGCTGCCCTAAAGACACTCCCAAAATCCAGTGCTGCACTTTTCCACACTCTCCAGCTCCCAGATTATTTTATTCACCTGTTTTAGCTGCAGTTCTGCTCCTCCAAGAGCTGAAGGGGATCTCTATCCCATCCCCACCATCACCAAGCCTGGAAATTCAGCAGAAACCCTGGAAAGGGATGGAGCAGAGACCTCCCCAAGTCAGCTCAGACACCATCACCTCCACCGGGCTCTTCCTGCCCCGTTTTCCACAGGAAAATCAGGAGCAGCCACTCAGCAGCATCTCCCAGCAGGCACAGGGGTCTCCTCTCCACGAGGACAGATTCCAGCAGGGTTTTCCTTACCTTGGGCATCTCCAGCATCTTGGGGTGGGACCTTTATCTGTTTTAAAAGCTGGAACAACTCCCCCTTGCAGGGATCCCAGGAGAACTTCCCAGGGCAAATTCCTGCAGGGCCAAATCCCTGGCTGTGTATCAGGATCTACAAAATAATTCCCACTGTTGCTTGCAATGGGAACCACACAAAACATCTCTGACCTTTCCAGACTGACCCCATTCCTTATCTCGGAGGGATTTGGGAGTCCATCTGGCTCTGTGGAGCGTCTGGAGCTGCTGGATGGAAGAAAGTTAGGAAAGGCAGCCTGGAGAAGACTCCAGGCTCTAAAAAGAGGAATTCAATCTGAAGCAGAGCTGATTTCTCAGGCAGTTCCTGGTGAGGCTACAACAAACACCCTCTAGAATAACACAAATCTTTATTTTTGTCTGACAGTCATCACACACGTGTTATCAAAAGAGCTTTCCCAGGGGGAAAACCTAGTACAAAACAGCAGGGGGGGGAAAAACCAGGATCTGTGCTGCCGTGTCACGTCGGGAATAAAACGGGAGCCGCTGCTGGAAACGCTCTGCTGGCGTCTCTCACCGGGGGAACACCTCACACTTTCCAGGGTGGCCTCATCTTGTGGCACCCCCCTGATCACAATCCCACCCTGAGCACGCAGATGAGGCTGCCCAGGGTTCCCAGCAGGATGGCGCCGGAGCTGATCCGGACGCTGTTGGCGCCACTGAAGTTGCAGAGGGAGGTGCCGCAGCACTTGGTGGAGTAGGCGGCCATGCCGAAGTCCACGTTGGTCTCGGGGCAGTCCACGGAGCATTTCTTGGTGATGCGGTGCCCCACGTCCTTGCCTGGGTGGAGAAAGGGGGTAGGAAAAGGGGAGCTGGGGTTTAGGATTCCATTGGGAGTGGAGTTTTGCAAATTCCGTAATTTTCCGCACGGCAAGGAAAGCTCGCGGGGGGTTTTGGCAGGGCTGGGTGTGAATCTTGGATCAAACGTGGAATGCTGGAAAGCCCCTGATTGAAACCCAAACCCGCCTAAATCTCTGATCTGGTTGCCCAGGTGGTGGCCAAAGGTTGGCCTCGAGATCTTGGATCCCAACCTAAATGATTCTGTAGGATGGCGATTTCAAAGCATTCCCAGATTTTAAAACCGTGTTTTTGGCACCCAACCCTCTTCCATTCTCTGTCCCAAAAATGGGGATCTCCATCTCAGATCAAATAGAGGCTGCTCCTGAAATTGGGTGTTGCAGCCAAAGGTTCCACAAAGTTATGAGGCCCTGGCACAAGTTTTCCAGAGAAACTGTGGCCACCCCATCTCTGGAAGTGCCAAAATTCAGGTTGGAGCAACCTGGTCTAGAGGGAGGTGTCCCTGGAATGGGATGATCCTGAAGGTCCCTTCTAACTCAAAACACCACTGAAGGATTCACACTCAGCACATTGAGACACTTAAACCTCAAAATCATCACTTTTTTCCAACAAATCTATCAATTTCCATCAATTCCCTTAAAAATTCCCAGGTTTTGGGGCTCACCCATTCCGACAGTGCTGTACGTGGTCGTGCAGAATTTCTCATGGTCCTCACACTTGTAGGTTTTCAGGCAGTTCCAGTTGGAATGCTCATTCTCACAGGTGTAGCAAAACAGGGAAGAAGCTGGAAAATAAGCCCACAACACGGATTAGTGATCCCAAATTCCCTCCTGGGGGAAGAAGTGCCAAAAGCCTTGGAAAATACAAGGGGGGAAAAGTTCTGGGGTGAGCGACTTTTCCCAGCAAGTGAAATAAGTTTGGGTTTGATTAATGGAGCTGAGAAAACAAATGTAGTGAGCAAACCAAGTTTTCTTTCCAGACTGGAGATTTTTAAGGGGTTAAATTTACATTTTTCAGCATTTTAAAGGTGATTTTTTTTTTCCTTCTCCCCAGGATCCACATTGTTGAAAACCAACCTCCAGAAGCAAAGTCCTGGCAAGGAGAGGAGGAACTGGCCCAATTCTGGATGTAAATTTTAAACATTTTCACCCCACCATCCGCAAAACCCTTCCCCAGACAAGAATTAATTAATGCCTAATGATGCCCCTGGGAGCCAAATTACTGAGGCACCACAGTAAAGGGAGTTCCCTGGGAGGGGCTGCCCAGGACAATGGATGGATTATTCCCATCAGCACCTGGAACAAGATGTTCCCCATGATATTTTTCCCTTCAGTGCCAAGCCAGGTCTATCCCAGAGCCAGAAAAAGTGGGATATCATTGGGCACAACTTGAAGGAAATTGAGCCAAACTTCCAGGCTGGCCATTAGAGCACAGATGTGCCTTCACAATTGGTGGAAATCGTTCCCCTCCTGCCCAAAATTCCAAGAACTGCTCCTCGTTTCGGGGCAGGGGTGACAGAGGCAGCTGGGCTGCTCTCAGGAAATCCTGCTCCCTTGGCACTCTTGGTTGAAGGTGAACAAAAATTACAAACCAGAGAGGGGTCCCCATGAGGCTGAGATTTCCCTGGTTCTGTTTCTCCTGACTTTCTCAGCCCAGGGAGGCTCTTTTTTTCACAGAACACCCCTTCCAATCCAACTTGGACTCGTTTTTAGCAAGGAAACCCCTCCCAGTGACCCTTGCTCTTGATTCAAGCTCTCGTCTGAGGCTGAGTCTGCCCATGGCACTTGGTTGAACAATTCCAGAAGCAGTTTTTAAAGAGAACTGAAAGCCCTTTTAGTCTCTAACTATTCCAAGGAAGAGGAAAAAAGCCTCCCCTCTGTGGTCTGGGGAGTTCTCAGCACAGGACTGGCTGGCTCTGAAACCTTCCCAGATGCTTCAAGGAAAGCTGGACAGGGTTTGGAACACCCTGGGACAGTGGAAGGTGTCCCTGCCTGTCCCACAGGGTGATCTTTGAGACCCTTTCCAATCCAAACCATTTTATCATTTGCTGATTCTCTGCTCTTTTCCAGTTCCAGGTGTTGCAGGCTCAGGGGCAGCAGGAGGTAAAATCCATTTGCAAACTGGATTTAAGTTCTCCTCTTCATCTCTCACTATTTCTCCGTCACTTGGGAATTTTTCAGCCTCCCACCTCTCCTCTGGATGTTCCCCAGCCCCAGCTGGGGGCTCCTGTCCCTTTGCAAGGCAAAGTGACACCCAGACCTGGTGGGGATTTATTGCACTTTACCCTGGAGCTCTCCCTGATCTGCTCTTCTGCCAAATTTCCTGCTGCAGATGGAGCCAAGCCCTCAGCACCTGAAAGCCCTGGTGCTCCCTAAACGATCCAAGGAAGAAAAATCCCTTCCAGCCAGGAAACAATAACAGCTTGAGTTGCTATAAAGCTTTTCCTGCGTCTGCCCTCCACCCTCCATTAGCTGGAGTCGTTCCAAATGCAGCCAGAGACGACCTTAATGGTGCAAACTCTGCTCCTCTGCCTGGCAAATCCATGCCCAGAGCCAAGATTTCCCGACTGGATATTCCCCCACAATTATCCAGGTACAGCTGCACCTCCTTTCAAAGAGGACGGGAGCAGAGCGTTGTGCATCCCGTTCCAAACACACTCCCAGGCACTTAACAGATCATCCAATTTAGGAGCAAAGAGCTCTGAGGCTTTCCAGTGTCTGCCAGCGGCCTTGTGACTCAATTGGAATTGTGGGGAATAAAGCAAAAAAAGCTGGCAGGAGTTGTGGTGCCCAAGTCCAGCCAAGCTTTCGTCCACAGCAGCTCCTTGAGTTTCCTTCAGGGACAAAAATCAAACCCAAGGCAAAAAAAAAAAAACAAACCTCTGAGCCCTGCTCAGATCCTTGTCAGCATTTCTCAGGTCACATCTTCAAGCTGTGAGTGGTTTGGAGCTGGATGTCTGAGGGTGTGAGGAACCAGAATTCACCTCCTCTGGGTTACAGAGAACCCACCCCAGGGGCGAGGACTCGACCGCACAAAACATTCCTGACGCCCAAAAAAAAAAAACAGCCCCACCAAGACCTCGGCAGCTGCAACAAAAGCTGCCAAACCCTCTTTGTCCCTGATTTTTCCTCTCCTCTGACTCTCCCAGCCTCCTTACCTTGCTGGGCACACAGCGCTGCAGCCAGCAGGGCCACCAGGAAAGCCTTCATGGTTGTTCCTCGTGCCCCGGGAGCTGGAGCAGTGTTGGGAAGATGCACCCCAGGAAGTTTTTATACCGGCCCTGCCTTTGTCCCTGGCTGCCTCTGATTGCACTAATTTGGGGTTTGGGCAGTGCCAGCACCCGAGATGTGATCAGTGCTGGGTGTGTTTCTGCGTAGGAACTGATTATGAGGCTGCAGATAGCAATGTGATGTTTTTTTTTTCACCTCTCCTTCTCATCCAATCTTTTTTTCCGAGGCATGCTCCTGTCTGCATCGCTAATTTTGGGGAGTGATTTGGGCTGATCCAAACACGGGAGTCCCTTCTTGGGCTGAGCCACCAAAGCTGGGGCGAGTCAGAGGCAGCTGGGCCTGGCTGAGGTGGCTCCTCTCTTGCTGGCACCCTCCATCCTTTCCCTCTGCCGTGGCATGGGAGCTTTATCTCTCTGGGAAGTGGGAGAGGAGGCAAGGAAAGGTTTATTTTTTGGATCTCACTTTTGTACAAAATGCTTTAAGCAGGAAGCAGCAGCATGGAAAGGTTTGGGCTGCAAACCCAAGATCCTCTTGTTCCACCCCTGATCCCACTATTCCTGCCTGGAGATGCCACTCAGAGGCTCCCAGGGACAGGGTTTGATGCTTTTGTTTTGTTCTCCTGCCCTCCAGAACCATCCAGGGTTTCCAGGTGACAGTGTTTGTTGCTCCCTGGAGACCCAACTCCGTCAGGTTTTTCCAGTCCCCCTCCATGACCTTTCCAGTCTTTCTGGGCTCCCACAACTCCTCCTGACTCAGGGTGCAGAGGAGCCGAGTGACTCAGGCTGCAGGAGGGGCATGGAAACGCCTGCAGGACTTAAAAAATCTACAGATGGGAGTGAAAAGCACTGAGAAATAAAAAATCCTGGTCAAAACAAGTCTTGGCAGGACCTTTTGGAGAGAGAAACGACCAAGGGGAGCTCAGGGTCGAGGTTTGTGAGGTCACAGATGTGGAAACAGAAGAAAGGACATCCAGGTGCTTTTTGTTTTCCCCAAATTCATCAGAGAATCATGGGATATCTTGAGCTGGGAGGAACCTGAAAGGATCAGTGAGGCAAATTCCTGCCCAAAAAATCCCAGGGAGGGCTTTTTCCAAGTTCTTCTGGAACTCTGGCAGTCTTGGGACTGTGGGAAGTCTCTTCAAAGTCTCTTCCTCTGCCCACCTGCCTGCAAAATCCTGGGAAGCTGGACCCATTCCCAACCCCTGTCAGGAGTTTTTCGCTTCCAATCATTTTTCTTTTTGCCCAATTCCTCCTTTTTTTGCAGCAGCAGCTTCAACCCTCAGTGGTTCTGTCTCAGTGTCCAGAGGGCGGAGGGGATGAGCCTCAAGTTTTCCAAGTTTTCCATTCTGGTCTGGCCTTGAGCAAGAATCCTGAACTGTTTCATCCTTTGGGGAGGATGTGAAAGGCCCACGTGACAGATAATGCAGCAACAATATTTCAGAAATAATCTGGGGATAAAAAAACATTCCCTCTGAGCATGATTCCTTACACATGCAGGCATGAAAAATATCAGGCAGGGAGCAGGAGCTGCTGGAGCAGGGAGGGGAAAAAAAGCAGGTATTAATCCACGTGTTTGTTTAATGCACAACACCAGGGTTGTCTCAGGCAGCTGGAAAAAAAAAATGGAAAAATGAGACTTCCTTCCCTTCCATCCCATCAAAAAAAATCCCAAAATGAAAATGAATTATCACCCCCCCAAATCCAGCTCATCTTGGAGACAATCGAGCAGAAAAATGCAGCTCCTCAGCGGGGAGAGGGAGCAAGGCTTGAGCACAGCCCACTACAAGAAAGGAGAAAAGCTTTGGAATTAAAACAAATAAATGAGCAGTAAATAAATGAGGCTGTTAAAGCAAAGTGCAGCTGAATAGGAAAAAAAAATGTCAAGTGAGAAATGGGCTGTGGGAAGTGGGAATGGGAGAAAGCTTTTAAATAGATTAGAGAGAGGGGAGGTTAATAATGATAATAATAATAAACAAGATTAATATTTCAGGCGGGAGTGGAAAGAGAGAAGGAGGGAGCGGAGAAATATTGGTGCAAAGCAAAATAATTCAAGGCCAACACACAAAGCTTGGGGGGAAAATAATTAAGGGCAGGCAGAGTGAGGGAAAGGAATAAGATGGGATGGGAGGGAAGTCCCTCCTGTGTGGAAAATGCACATTTTCTTGCATGCAGACCCTGCTCAGGTGCAAAAACCAGCCCTTCAAGGGGCTGGGAAGCTGCAGAATTCCCCAAATCCCGCTTTAACCAACCACTGGGGGCTTTCTGTGCGTCCTGGATGGGGAAAGCATCCAGGGAATCACCTGACCCCCATCCCTGTGTCCCTGCCAAAGGTTTGGGAGGCATCCCAGGCTCTGGCCAGCCCCCAAATCCCTGCTGTTCTCGGGCCCTGTTGGCATTGCAGTCACGCCCAGGGCCACTGCGAGGGCTCCAAGCAGCGCCAGGGCTCCGGAGGGAACGGCGCCTTTGGAAGCAGAACCCGGATTTTCCAAGTGAGGGGTGAAGGGAGCTGGAAGAAAAATCCAGGGCAAAGAGAGCCGAGGGAGTGGGAGTGCGGATGGAGCCAGCAGAACACGGTGGGGAGGTGTGAGAAGCATTTCCCAGGGATGTGAGGAAAGCAGGGTGAGGGGAGGGCAGCAGGGTGAGCAGGAACCGGGCCAGGCGGGTGTCACCTGCTGGGTGTCACCCCAGAAGGTGTCACCAAGGGAATGGAACAGTTAACAGGGCCTGGAAGTTATAGGAAGAAGGAACCTTCACCCACTTTGGGGCTTGGCAGTTCCAGAGGGTGTTTGTGCCAGACTTTGGGAATGCCTTGTGCAAGGCCAGGCCTTTTTTTTTGTGTGTAACTGGAGTCAGACAAAGCGTGGTTTGAGCCTGGGATGGAGGGGTGGGACGGAGCCAGGGCCAGGGATGTTGAAATGTCAACGCTTCCCAACTTTCTCCCCATTTTTCCCTCTGGATCCAATCTCAGCTCCCCTCAATGGTTCAGGGGAGGAAGCTCCGTTTCAGCCCAGGCTTGTGAAGTGCAGCCTCCAGAGGGAAAGGAGGAAAAGGTGGGAAGGTGGAGCTGCCCGTGTCCCTGAGTCACACGGGTGGTGCAAGAGGTCCGGCCCGACCCCGCACAGCGCCGGGATGATCCGGCTGTGGCCTCTCCTCCTCCCCCAGGGAAGGAAGGGTTCCTCCATCTGGGGCTGCAGTGGCAGCAGGGTTCGGTGAAGGAGCAGAAGGGGGAGATGGTGGGGTTCAGAAACATGTGGGGAAAAAGGAAAAAAGGAAAGGAGAAAAGGAAAGGAAAAAGGGAAAGGAAAAAGGGAAAGGAAAAAGGAAAGGAAAAAGGGAAAGGAAAAAAGGAAAGGAAAAAGGGAAAGAAAAAAGGAAAGGAGAAAAGGAAAGGCAAAAAGGAAAAGCCAAGCCATGTTGCCTTTTCCACCTAGGCCTGTTCCTCCCTTTCCCAAAGCTGTCCTGGCGGGCTCCAAACCACAGGACACAGCTCCTCAGGTCATTCCCTTGGCAGGTGACAGGGGCCACTAACACGAGCTTATACGTGGCCAGAGCAGAGTGGAAGTGTATTAAGCCCTGAGGGTTCCCAGCACTTCTCAGGACAGCTCGGAATCATTTTCAACACGGCTCCTTGGGTGTGTTTTGTAAAGCAAAAAAAGGTTTAATAAACTGATAAAGTAATAAATTATTAAGAACAAAATAGAAACCATGCAGAGGTGCATGGAAGCTCATTGCAGCTTGCTGCAACACCCCACAAAGTGCTGAGAAGCTTTGTGCTTAAAATCCTTAAGTACTGAAGGATTTAGGTGGGGTTTTTTGGCAAACTGCCCAACAGAGAACAGCTACATTTCTGAGGGGCATAAAGAGATCAATCAGTGTTTCTGTCTTGGCCTTGAGCCAATGGCTGCCATGAAAGCAAAGACATTTCCAGGGCTTTTTCCGTTTGAATCCTAAGGTGAAACTGAAACCCTTTTCCTTATGTGGAAAACATCTGCTTGGGTTTGGGGTGCATGGCCTACAGGCTTCCAAACTTACAGCTGGGAAGGGCGGGAGCAGCCCAAATCCACCACGTGTGGATGAAATACCAGGTGATCAAGGTTGGCTTCAAGGCCAGGCTGGAGCAGCGTGAGGTGGTGGGAGACATCCCTGCCCACAGCTGGGGTTGGAATAGAGGATCTTTAAGATCCCTTCCAAACCATTCCGTGACTCTGTGACATCCGACTCAGCAGCTGTTGATATTCACCAGGAGCCTCGTGGCAATGCAGCTTTAAACCCTACAGGTATTTTCCACATAAGGAAAATGGTTTCAGTTTTATTTTAAGTCTTGAAAGGAAAAAGGCCTCTTTGCTCTCCTGGCAGCCGTTGGCTCAAGCCCAAGACAGAAGCACGGATGGGTTTATTTACCCCTCCCTCGGAAATGTAGCCATTCTCCATTGGGCAGTTTGCCAAAAACCCCACCTAAACCATTCTGTATTTAAGGGAGAGCACAGAGATTCTTGGGATGTCATAGCAAGGTGCAATGCTTTCAGGTGCCTGTGCTCCAGTTCTATTTTCTTCTTTTATCATTTATTATTTTATCAGTTTATTAAACCTTTTGCTTTACAAAACACACCCAGGGAGCCGCCTCACAAATTGTTTTTAAGCCATTTCTGTGAGGTGTAGGCACCCTCAGAGACTGACACATCTCCACATGCAAGACTGTATCAGAGCCTTCTTGTTGATCTCAAGAGTTGAGGAACTTGAGTCCCTTTGGGCCTGCAGCCAACAGGGAACCGGAGCCGTTTCCTCACATTCCCTCGGCCTCCAAGATCCGAAGGGATCTTCCAGCCCCGTCAGCTTGGAGCGACATCAAACAGCAACCTCCAGCCTAACTCCATGGTTCACACCCCCAGCAAAATCCTGATGGAAAGAGCCAGATCCAGATGCTGTCATCACACAGGGCACCAGCCCAGCCCCAACGCCACCCCAAGCCATGGGGCCACCACCACGTCCTGGGCACACCCCGGCCTGGACGGTGCCCTGGCGTGGGGCTGCTCCTCGGGAGCCTCTTGGATGTCACCACCCCTTGTTTGTGGAGGAAAGGGAGTCATGGAGGTGAATCATCCTCCTTGGAGCCAGGGACGAGGGTTGTCGTTGGGTGGTGGCATCTCCACAGCCAGGAATGGGAATGCTGGAGAGCTACGGGGTGTGAGGGGAAAAGGGAAATGGAGAGGGTGGTTGGGAATGGGAAGAAAAGGAGAAAAGAGAGGGGGAAAAAAATCTTGAGTCCTCTTGGAATTCCCCAAAAATAATTAATTCCAGTCCCCTCAAGGAGGGGACTGCTGGCTGCAAACCGTATTTGTGAAGAAATAACCCTTCTTCCAGGCAAATCCCACATCTGTCATCGCTTTTTCCACTGAAAGCCGGGAATTTCCCCTTGTCCACGTCCAACCCTCCTGATCCTGTTTCGTAACGCGAGGAGTCAACAGGCAGGAGCTAAAACGGGACCGTCCCCTGCACCACATGATCCCACAGGCCCTGACAAGTTCTGATCCCTCTTTGTGAATCTTGGCCTGCGACGTGAATCTCGGCCATGCCAGGATAAATATTTACAAAAAAAAAAAAAAAAAGACGCCCAAAATCTTTGCAGCGGAATATTTTGGCCAGGGTTTGAGGAAGACGAGTGGGTGGCACCTGGCTGTGTCTGTCTTCACAACACCTCTGTGAGCACCCTGGGGGTTCTGTGTTTGTTTTGTGGATGTTTTTAAATGGAATTTTATAATCCAGGGTGGTGTAGGGAGCTGTCACTCAAACCTGCCAGGCCCGTGTGGCGTTTTGAGGGCATCCCCAGGTGTCTCTGCAGGGCCTCCAAGGCAGCTCCAGTCCACTGCATTTTGGGTCATCTTCCACATTTTCCAACATTTTTCCATGTCTGCCCATTTTAAAGTGCTTTGGGTTCTTTGGGTCCTCTCTTCCATGAGGGATGTTCCAGGCACCAGGAAGTGATTCCCTGCACTGGGGCCAAGAGCTGGAATTTCCAAGGCTGGGTGAAAGCTGGGAATCAAATGAGAGAAATAATTTTATTTTTATCTGTGGGAAATGCGGGATGAACTCCACGGAAAATCTGTCTGCTCTTTTATGGGATCGCAGAATTGTTCGGATTGGAAGGGAACTTCAGGATCATTGAATTCCAGCCCTTTGCTATGTGTAGGGACACCTTCCACTATCCCAGGTTTCTCCAGGCCCCTCCAATCTGGCCTTGGACACTTCCAGGGATGGGGCAGCCACAGCTTCCCTGGGAATTCCATTCCAGGACCTCACCACCCTCTCAGGGAAGAATGCCTTCCCAATATCCCACCTAAATCCACCCTTTTCCAGTTTCAATCCATTCCCCCTCACCCTACCACTCTTCCCAATTTATTTTAACTTCTCTATGTCAAACTTTTTCACAAGAAGATCCCAACTGGGAGCAGAAAAACTCAACGGGAGTGGAAAAAACTCATCCCAGGGTGTGGGAAGATCCGGACACTCCGGTTTCTCCCCTGCCCCACTCCTGCTGCCACAGCCATCAAAAGCCCAGTTGGGTGGTGAGAACTGGAGCCTGGGCTGGTCCTTGTTACGTCCAGAAACTCGTCACACCTCCTGTAATGACCCTGCTGAAACCTCCCCAGCCAGGGACAGGGCCAGCAGGGCTGTCCCCAGGGAGAGCCCACGCCGCCGGAGGAGCTCCGGAGCCAGGAAAAATCCCGGCTGAAACCATCCCAATCCCACGGGTGTGGCCACTGGGACACAGAAACAAACAGTCCTATCTGAGCACCCAATCGTGTCCTGCACTGGAAGAGCTGATGGGCGTTTTCCCAGGAGGGTTGGCTGAAAATTCAAGGCTGTGTTGTTGTTTGGGTTTTTTGGGTTTTTTTTAATTATTATTGTTTTGGGAAGGCAGGGAATGGTTTTTTTTTTGGGGTGGGACAGAAGGAGGGGAAGGAATCGGTCCAGCTCAGGTGCATCCCTGCACGTTTCAGCTGGGTTTGGCTTCTTCCCCCCACGCCTGGGGTTTGGTGAGGGCAGCTCGAGTGCCAAAATCAAACCCATCCCCTGGCAGAGCATCCCCTCCGAGCCCAGCTGACAAACACGGGCTTGGAAACCTCCCGGATGGCAGCCTGGGAGGGGCATGGGAATCAAAATCCACCCACATCATCCAGGGAGCAACAGAAGGGTTGAAAATCCACCCTGGCTTTGCAGGCACCACCTGCCTGCCAAAGAAAGGGCACGGTGGGAGCAACTCACCCTGCGCCGATCGTGTCCCAGGCTTTGACACATCCCCAAATTATTAAACTTACAGGATAAGGACAGCCAGGCCTTGAGGGGGCTTTAAAATGTTTCAGCAAAGAATTCCAGGGGTTTAAAGTCGGGTTTGGGCTGGGAGAGGCATTCCCAAAGTCACAGGCATGGGAGAGTGTTGGGTTTGGTTCCTCGGCCTCCCTCCAGCTTTGCTTTGCAGCCCAATTACTGCTCAAGGAGCAGGGGATGAAGAAGGAAAGAGGGTCTCCAGTGGAAATGGAGGTCCATGAAAATTCCCAGAAACTTATCCTTCCATTTCTGGAGCAACATTCTGGAATGCCATTTCTTGGCATCAAGCCCCGGTTTTGCTCCCTGCCTCCCCACGTGGAGGAAAATCCACTTTCCTCCGAGCTGAGAGGGGGATGGGATGAGGGAAAGTGCCAACAGAAACAAATTCGGGATTGGCCGAGCACCTGGAGGCCAAAAAGCTCTGCCCTTGTTCCCTGGGAATTTCACAGTGACATCCTGGGAATCTCCTCTCCTCCACAGCACCAAGCTGTGCCTCTGGTGGCACTTCCAGAGCCAAAATCCAGCCACTGCCACCTGGTCCTGATGCTGGGAAGGCTCCCGCCCACCCTGGCTCATCCCTCTCATTCCATGGGGAAGGGTGGCCAGCCAAGCAATCCTCAGGAATCCTCAGGAATTGCTTCCTTTGTGTTTCTCAGCCACTTGGGCGGGTTCACAAAGCACTCGGATAATGAAGAAGAGCTTCATGACTTCTCAACCAGTAAATAAACTTCTACACCAGCAAATCGGCCAAAAAACTTGGCATTTTCCCACTGTCAACACTCCCCTGCCAAAAAAGCTCCTCCCAGTCCATGCCCAGGAGATGGATTTGGATGTTTTGGGGATGGGAAGGGTGCCAAAAGCATGTCGTGCCACGTGTCCCCACGGCCGGGGGACATCCCCTGCCCTGTGCTGTTTATCTGCCTGGATGGAGCCTCTCCCTGTGGGATTTAACCTCGGGATCTCTCACATGTTGGCTTCTTCCCATTCCTGGGGTGCCAGATTTAGGGTGGAGGGTTTGGGGTGGCGGCCTCCAACCCAGCTCCCTCTTGCTGCAGAGAGGAGGAAAGGCCATTTTGGGAATGCCTCATGGAACTCCAATCCGTGCCGGTTTCCTTGGAAGCAGGACTGCATCCAGGGGAAGCTCCGTGTTCCTGCCACCAAACCTTGGGGACTTGGGGGGTATTTTGGGGAATGAAATGGGGTTAAATGTAGAAAACCACCAGGCTGTACTTCCTCTGAACCTGCCAGCCCCAGAGCAGGGAGCAAACCTTGGGAAGAGCGTCTGCCTGCAGATAATCCAACCCTGCAGCAAGGACCACGTGTCCGGGAAAAGCTTGGAATTGTAAGCATAGGGAAAAGAGAAATATTTTTTAACTAAAAGAGGAGAGGTTTGGAGCTGAAATTGGGAAGGAATTTTTCCCTGTGAGGGTGCTGAGGGGCTGGAATGGAATTCCCAGGGAAGCTGTGGCTGCCCCATCCCTGGAAGTGTTCAAGGCCAGGCTGGATGGGCTCTGGAGCAGCCTGGGATAGTGGAAGGATTTCCCTGCCCATGGCAAGGAGTTGAACAGGACGAGTTTTAAGTTCCAATCCAAACCATTCTGGGATTCTCTGGGGTTTTTCTGGCTGTGGGGAGGGGTAAAGCACCACCTCCCTCACTCCCTGCTGACTGATGAGCACTCAGGGAGGTTTCCCAATTTTCCAGGGTGGAGCTGATGCCCGAGCTCCTCCCTGCTGTCCCTTGTGCTGTGGCAGCCCTGTGACACTGCTGGGGAGAGGGGGAGCAGATCAATGCAGCTTCCCAAAGTTTCCTGAGGGCTCTGATCCCATCCTGGAGCCCACTTCACTCCAGGGACCAAACCCTGGTCTCAGAACTCCTCTCTTTACACCACCAGGACCCTCCAAAGGGTCCTCGATCCCACCAGACCCACTGGGGAGCCCCATGTGAGACCTGTCCCCCTGGTGACACCAAACCAGGCCTGGTGGCCAAGGCCCTGAGCAATTTCCACACCCTGATCCTCCCCTCCGTATCCCCATGGAGCTCCTTTGTGACTGGAGCAGGGCTGGGCTGTCTCTCTGCGCTGTTTGCAGTCCTGGTTCCTAAGAGAACTCCCAACAAAAGCTTCCCCAGTGAGTCAAGGAACAGAATTTGTGGAGGAGGGAGCGACGTGGGAGCAGCCCCGGCGTTGGCACCACGGGCTGTGGGAAGGAGGAGCATTCCCAGGAATTGGAGCACCACGGAGCTGCTGGGACGTGGGAGAGGCCCAGACACTGTGGGTGGGCACCTGACCCTCCTGATCCTGCTCCAAGGTCATCCCTGGATGAAGCATTCCCAAGGGACCGGGATCCAAACAGCCCCGAGGTCGCCTGGAGTTGTTATCTCCGTTCTTATCGCATGAATCAGACACCGAGTGACTCTCCCCGAGGTCAGACGCAGGGAAGGGGTGGAAAAGTTTGAAGTCCCACCTGGACCACCCTCTCCCAAAAAATAAACTTGGAGAACTTCCCTGCTCCACTTCCCTGGAGTTGCTGAAGGAATCAGGTTGAAGGCAGGGTGAGAGCTCAGAGAAGAGGAGGAAAAAAAGTGGAATTTCCATTATTAGGCCAAGTGCTGGCCCCGTGTTTTGGCTGTGGCCATTTCTGGAGGGATCCAGGGATTCTGGAGAGAATTCAGAGGGGCAGGAAGCTGCACAAAGGAGTCACTGCAAAGAGGGAATGCTTAGGAAAATCGGGAAAAGCCACCCAGAACAGGACAAAAGGGCAAAGCCCCATCCAATCTGAGCCCCTCTTGACTCCCCAAAACTTCACAGCTGCCAAGCAAATAAAGTTCCCTTCATGCTGCCAGGCCCATCCCAGCAATTTTGGGGATTCCCAAGAGTGGGACAGAGGGTCACACCCCCTTCCAAGCTGCCCCAGCTCTGGATCAGAACCTGGCAGGGCTTTGGGATGCGGATGGAAAACGCCCTTTGTTCTAGCACAGGGTATTGGATGCTCCAGAATTATCCCAAAGCCAGGCACATCCCGGGAGTGAGCAGACACTGGAGAACGGCCAGGACCTGCTGTCGGCTGGGTTGGAATCAGCAAGACGGACCCAGAGCCTGGATGGATCCTTCCCTGGGCTGCTTCCAACCCAACCGGCTCATCCCTCACACGGCTGCTCGCTTGGGTTTTTTTTTTTTCCTCCTGGGAATTGCCCCGGGATCAGCGGCTCTCCACGGGCATCCCGCGGCCCGGGACAGAGGCAGCAGCTCCCTCTCGTGGGCTTTGTCTGGCTCTTCCTGCTGGAAAGCGGCCAGAATTCCCTTGGAATGTTGGGGGTTTTTTTATTCCTGCGTCTCCCCCCTCCTCCCGCAATTCGGAATATTCATTGGCGCCCCAGACATGGAAATTTTAGGGAAAAGTGCCAACTTCCATCAAATTCCACCTCGTAGGCGGGTGGGCTTTTTATAGTTTTGCCACTTTTTTTTTTCTTTTTAATTGGTTTTATTTTCCTCACTCAGTCTGGGATTCAAAACAACTCCTTTAGGCATGGAAAGGATTCATCCTTCGGATTCACTTTGCCCAGAGCCACTGGAAGGATTTGGGAGTCTCCATGGAGCCATCCAGGTGCTGTCCTGGAAGGGGGGGGAATCATCCCAAAATCTGCATTTTGGGGGGCAGACACAGACTGAGACATCCAGCATTTGGACAAGGCCAGGACACGAATCCCCAAAGGTTATATCAGCTTGGAATGCTGGAAATCCGACGTGTTTCATTCCAAAGTTTAAAAAAAAAAAAGGAAAATTAGAATTTTAAAAACACATTTTTGGGGTTTTTTGCTTGTTAGTTTGTTTTCAGGGGAGTTTTTGGTTTTGGGTTGGTTTGGGCTTTTTTGTTTCATTCCATCTTGACCCCGAAAAGCTGGAATTTCCCCCAAAGCTGGAATTTCCTGCTCCTTTTCCACCCGAACTCCCCTCAGGAAAGTGCCACGAGCTCAGAGATGCCTTTGTCCACCCCTGGCACCTGCTGGGGACAGCCAGGCCACTCCTCCCCTCCCCACATTCCCTGGTTCCTGTGATCCAGCCCGGAATTCCAAACCAAAGGAGCACCTCACCCCCTTCCCAGAACCCCACAAAGAGTTGGGAAACAGCCCCAGAGAGGAAGTTTGGGGTTTTCCTGCCTGGCCTAACACTCATCTCATGGTGGGGGTGGCAGGGGGACACTGGGGTGACCCGATGTCCCCTCTTCCACAGATCCCTGCCTTGGGAATTGCTCTCCCTCTTTCCCAAGGTTTGATGGCTCTATCCCATTCCCCCCATCCCTCCCAGCTCTCCTCAGCCTCTCCCAAGCACATGGATTGGCACAGGGATAAATTTCCCCGCAGGAATTTGGTGGTTCTGTGACAGCAGAGGTGAAGGGTGACAATGGAACCACGTCACAGCCAATCCAACACTTCCCTGAGGTGTTTAAACTGATCGTTATCCAGGCGTTTATTATTCCATGTTGGAATTGTTGCTCCATCTCATTTCCACATGATCCGGACGCTGAAAGGGCTCTGGGTTTGATTTCTGCTGCCTCTCTCAGGGCCATGCTCAGGGAATTCTCCCTCCAAGGAGCTTTTCCCATGCCTTGGAGGACAACATCTCCCTACCTCCCCTCTGTCCCCACGTTCATCAGGTTGGGAATTCCCTCCCCAGATTCCTGCAGTAACACCAGGATGAGCCTCTGGAGCATCTTCAAGTCTTTGGATGGGAAGGAAAGCTCAGAGTGGTCTGGAGTGAGGAGAAAAAGGTTTTTTACACCTCTTTTTTTTTGTTTAGGAGCCTCCAAACACCTTTCCCAATCCAAGGGGTGGATGTCACCTTGCAGGACACATCCCAGGGTAATTTTCTGGGCAGCCTCATCCGTGTGTTAATGACTCCCATCTCTTTGTGGTCCCTGAATTCCTGGCCAAAATTAGTGGTTGGGAATCACACCCTCCTCATTCCTGCACACCTCGGATGTCTTGGAGAGGAGTAATTGCCACCAGGTTTGATTGGCATCACGGGAGGAGGGATTCCCATATCCTTGAGGAATTGTAGGATCATGGAATGGCTCGGGTTGGAAGGGACCTGCAGGATCATCCAGTGCCACCACCTGCCTTGGGAACACCTTCCACAGGTGGCTCCAAGCCCCATCCAAGCTGGCTTTGGACACTTCCAGGGATCCAGGGGCAGCCACAGCTTCCCTGGGAAATCCATTCCAGGGCCTCACCACCTTCCAAATAAAGATTTTTTTTCAATATCCCAATATTTGTGTCTCTTCTATATCTCAATATCTAAACCTCTTCTCTTTTACTTTATATTTTATGCCATAAATAAAAATAACCCTTTGCTCTTCAATCATGTGCAGGCTGATTTATTTTTCCCTTTCTATCATCCATGGACAGAAGGAAGTTTTCCTGCAGCAAAGGCACAGCGAATCAAGCAAAAAAAAGGAAAAAAAAAGAAAAGAAACAAAAAAAAACCCAGACAATTTTGCTTTCAAGCAGCAAAAAGAAAATTCCCGACTGTGTTTTCCTGCAGGCTGGGGGAGCCTCTGTCTCCACGACTGCAGGAAGAATAAATCCAGCCCAATGAAATATTAATTATTAGAGTCTGCCCAACTGGGATTCCTCGGTGCTTTCAGAGAGAGGGAAAATTCTGGCACACGGGAGAAAAACCACACAAATCCCTTTTTTTGTTGTTGTTGTTTTAATGTTGTGCTCATGAGGAAATATTGTGTGATGAGTAAATTAAGAACTTTGGGTTGAAGAAGGGGAGGGGGCTTCAATTGCTTTAGGGTGGGGAATAAAAAATTCCTGAAGGAAGGTTTGGGAAGAGATGTGCTGCAAACAAGAGGAAAATCTTCCTCCACACTGCAGGAGGGGGTGAAGGAAAGCAAGAGTTGATTAATAAAAGAGAGGCACATCCCTGAAAACTCCCTGTTCTTGCAGAACTTGGGAAGAAATCCTGCTGCAGCCTGAGGCAGCGCCGCTCAGCGCCGCTCAAAGCCCCTTTTGTCCCCGTTGTTTACCAGGCTCGGGGTTGGAAGCACAACACAGAGCGTCATCCCTTGGCTGAGGGACGTTTTGCAGATTTGGGAGCTTTGACTCGAGTTAAAGCATTCCCCGTGATTTTTTCCAGACACAAAATTCCCCCCAAAAAGGGGTTTTTTGGGAGAAAGGAGAGGCACTCAGGGCACATCTGAGCAATGAAAAACCTCTGTTGTCTTGTTGTTGTTTATTTTTCCAGCCCCCTTTTTACCCTAATTTCCCTGCAGCCTCTGGAAACATCTTTATCAAATATTTGGCCTCTCTGGAATCTCTGTTTTCCCTGTAAACCTCCCCAAGTTTCCTCAGCAGCTCGGCCCAGATGCTGCAAACGCTCCTCAGGAGGGGAAGCAAAGGAGGAGACGCCGATTCCTCCTCTCTGGTGCCCGGAGGGAACAACTGGAGACGTGTCAGGGAAGGTTAGGCTGGATTTTAGGAAAGGGTTCTTCATCCAGAGGGTCTTTGAGCACTGGAACTCCTCAGGGAAGTGGTCACAGCACCAAGCCACAGAGTTCCAGAAGCGCTTGGAAAAATCTCTCCGGCACGGGGTGGGATTGTTGGAGTTGTGCAGGACCAGGAGCTGGGCTTTGATGGTCTTTGTGGATCCTGTGATATTCCATGATCACCCTGCTGGAGGATGCCTGAGGAAAAGGTGAATCCATGGATTGCTGGAACACACAATTCCAAGCGGTGGGAATTGCGAGTCCAGGGAGCTGCTGGCCCTGGGTGGGGTTGTGTGGCTCCAACAGCAGCAAGGCAACAGTGAAGGAAGGGATTCCCAAGGATGCTGGAAGTGGAGGTGGGGACGGATGTGCAGATAAGAGGGGTTGTTATTAACTCCCAGAAGTTTCCACTCCGTGGCTGCAACTGCACTCAGGATAAAATTCCAGGAGAAATCCCTCTGGAGATGCAGGAAGTGCCGGAGGAGCATCTCCCTCCCAAAGCTGCAGGACAGAGCATGGCAAGAAAGACTTGGAGAGCCTGGACCGTGTCCAGAGGAGGAAATGGAGCTTGGGGAGGGTCTGGAGCACCAGGAGAAGCTGAGGGAGCTGGGAAAGGGGCTCAGCCTGGAAAAAAGGAGGCTCCAGAGGGACCTTCTGACTCTCCAAAGCTCCCTGAAAAGAGAGTGCAGCCAGGGTCGGGCTCTGCTCCCAGGGAACAAAGGACAGGATGAGAGGAAATGAGAGGATGGCCTCAACCAGGGGAGGTTCAGGTTGGACATCAGGGAGAATTCCTTAACAGAAAGAAAGGGTGGTCAGGCATTGGAAGGGGCTGCCCAGGAGGTGGTGGAGTCCCCATCCCAAGGAACCCCTGGATGTGGCACTCAGAGCTCGGGGCTGAGAAGAAAATGAGAAGAAGGTCGGGAAGACGATGACCACAACACTTTATCCATTCCTCATGTCCACACCCTCCTGGGGGGAATCTGGCCGAGCTCTCCAGCCCTTCAGGGTCCATTTCCTGGGAGGACACGGAGCTGGGATTCCCTGGAGCCTCACGGCCGGGCCAGGCGGGGCCCCGGGCAGGCGCTCAGGTTGCACAGGAAGCTCTGGCAGCAGTAGGAGGTGTAGGTGGTCAGGCCCAGCAGGAAGTTGTGGTGTGGGCAGGTGCTGGAGCACTTCTTGGTGATCCTCTTCCAAATGGACAAAAAGCCTGGCCCGGGGAAGGGGAGAGAGGGGATCAGCAGTGGGGTTTGTCCAGCGATCCTTGCGCGGGGTGGGGTTGATGAGTCCCATTGTCCCCCCACCACCACAGCCCAGGAGTTGCTGGTGAGCTCCTACACAAGGAATTCCACATCCATGCCTGGCATCCAGCATGGATCCTCATATCAAGACTTTTTTTAGGTGTACAATTCCAACATTCATTCCAAATCACATTCCCAGGTTTCCCCGTTCATCCTGTTTCCCTCGATATCTGGCTTGGATCAGAAATAGTGTGACCAGGAGGAGCTGGTCAGTGATTGTTCCCCCCCTCTGGGCACTGCTGAGGCCACACTTCAAATCCTGGGCTCAGTTTTTGGCCCCTCACTGCGACAAACTGGGAGCTGGAGCATGTCCAGGGAAGGGAATGGAGCTGGGGAAGGGTTTGGAGCACCAGAAGTAGGTGAGGGAGCTGGGGGAGGGGCTCAGCCCGGAGAAAAGAAGACTCAGGGGGGAACTTTTCATTCTCCTCATCTCCCTGAGGGTGCAGCCAGGCTGGGGTCGGGCTCTGCTCCCAGGGAACAAAGAATCAAAGTTCAAATTTATTTATTCTTTGAGGGATCCTTCCTCTTCTCTCAGCATCCCCTGGTTTTCCACACAGGAATAAAACAACAGCTGAAGAGCACAACCTCGGAGGATTTCAAACCTCCAGGAATGCCAGGCTGGGGTTAGGAAGGGCTCCACCTCCCACCTGTGCTTCCTCAGCCCTCCCCAAATCCACCTCCCATTCCTGAGCCCTCACGGGGGGGGGGATCCAGGGCCAGCACCCACCGATGCCCACGGAGGCCACGTTGGTGACACAGTACTCGTCCTTGTCCGAGCACTTCTCGGCCTTCAGGCAGCTCCAGTTGCTCTGCTCCCAGTTGCAGGTGTAGCAGTACAGGGAATTTGCTGCAGGAAAAGGCACAAAACAGGGAAGAGGGAGATGGAATCACCCAGGAGGAGCAGGGCAGGGATTGTCCCTCTGTGCCGGGCACAGGTGAGGACACACCTCAAATCCTGGGTCCAGTTTTGTCCCCTCACGACAGGAAAGACTTTGGAGCGTGTGAGGACACACAAACGGAGCTGGGGAAGGGTCTGGAGCACCAGGAGCAGCTGAGGGGGCTCAGCCTGGAGAAAAGGAGGCTCAGGGGGGAACTTTTCACTCTCCACAACTCCCTGAGGGGGCAGCCAGGTGGGGATCAGGCTCTGCTCCCAGGGAACAAGGGACAGGACAAGAGGAAAAGGCCTCAAACTACACCAGGTGGGACATCAGGAGGAATTTCTTCCTGGAAAGGGTGGTCAGGAATCGGAAGGGGCTGCCAAGGGAGGTGGTGGAGTCCCCGTCCCTGGAGGTATCCAAGGAATGCCCGGACATGGCACTCAGAGCTCTGGTGGTGACAAAAGGTTGGACTGGAGGATCTTGGAGGTCTTTTCCAAACTAAACAATTCAGGGATTCTGTGAANGAAGGATTTTTTTTTTTTTTACTCTTTGCTGTGAGAATTCAGCCCTAGGACACATGCAGAGAATGCTTAATTTTTTACTGCCTGGATAATCCAACGTGGATTAGGCCAGGCTTCATTTTTGGCTCTGGGGACAACCTCCCTTGTCTCCCGGGCCTTGTTAACACTTGGAAACGTGTCAGGATCTCTGTTCTGGTGAGCGAACAAAGCTAAATAGCAGAAAGGTATTCTCAGGCCACAAAGAGGCAGAAATAACAGTCCCAAGGAATTCTTTTTCCCTGCACCAGACGTGTGGCACAATTCCAAGCGCTGGCAAAGCCTGTCCCGCTCTCCAAAATGAGGATGAGGTTTATTCTCTCTGATCTGGAGATGATACAGGATCGTATTCCTTAAAAAAGGCCCTGATTCAATTTACCATCTCTCCGTGATATAAAATGCACCATCGATAACACAATTAATGTGCAAATACTCATCACCATTAACCCACTCAGCCCACATCCCAACTTCTCCCCAATTCCCTGACTTTGTCCCAAAATCTCTGCAGTCAGCACCTCGGGGATGGGCAGGAACAGCTGCACGGGGCCAGATGTTGGAGGTGTGGCCCTCGTGGACCAGGAACACAGAGCACTCTGCTGCCTTCATCAAAATTCAGAAATAACCACAGCCTCGCACCACCCCGGCAGGAAAACACCCTGGGAAGCCTCTCAAGGGCAGACCAGTGGGAGCTGCCTCCTTTTCTCTGTCTTGTTTCCATAAAAATCCAGTAGGACAGGGACATTTCCAGTCAAAAAAACCAAAATTTTTCGCACACCCAGACTGAGATCCTGGATAAAAACCCCCGAAACCAGCACTGTGCCCTTCACCTGCACCATTCCAGCAGCTGAGGAGCTCTCTTCCATGATTTCCTTCCCTGGATATGAGGCATTCCTGCCTCTAAAACACTCAGCTGTTCTTTATCTGGGAGCAAACCTCACCTGGAGCTGCAAACAGGACCAACGCCAGCACCGCAAGGAGGGAGAGCTTCATCTTCTCCCCGCTCGTCTCCGCAGCCCAGGAAAAACACCCTCACCCGGGGACAGGATATAAATCTTCCCTGCCTTTGGACGGGGTGATGAGGAAGCCAACGATTTGGAAAGAGTGGGCAGGGATCAGGGATTAGATGAGAGGCCAGGAATGCACGTGGGTTGTTCTCTCACCTCAGCATCGCCTTCAGGCTGGGCTGGCGATTCCAGGGAGCAGTGAAAGCACTCTGGGAATCCACGCCATTTATCGGGATTAATCCTGTAATTCAGCTCTGGGTCAGGCCAGCAGTGCTGCTGATGTCTGGGCAGGGGTTTTTTGTTCTGGTTATCTGTGGCCAGGTTGTTTGCTTTTCTCCGAGGAAAATGGGAAGAAGTGGCATAAATTAATGGAATTGTCTGGGTGGGTGTTTCCAAGTCCATTTCCAGGGTTAGATTTGGAGAATTCCCAACACCTGCAGTCAGGGTAAACCAAGCTGGACACTCATGGGGACAGGAAATGCATAACTTGGTTATCTACAAAGTCTTAAATCATAAAATCATCGAATGCTTTGGGTTGGAATGGACCTTAGAGACCATCTCATTCCAACCCCATGCCAGGGACACCTCGCAGGTGCTTCCAAGCCCCATCCAACCTTGGCTTTGAGCACTTCCAGCAAGGGTTAAAAACGTCTTTGTCCCCTTTTCCACTGAGCAACCAATTCAAAGTCCTGCTCGGTACCAGCCAGACAAAAATGTTCCCAGCCTGTAGGATTCCTCTGCAGGGAGAGGGTGGGGCTGGAGCTGATAACTTCATCCCTTCTGGGGCCTCCCTCTGCCTGCCTGTCCCACTTGTGCTTCCAAGGAAAGAGCGATCCGGGTGTTGGGCATCAGCAGACATCTCCATGAATCACCAGGGAGCAGAGAGGGTGAAGCAGGAGGAGCCCCTTGGAACGAAGCCACTCGGGCAATCGGGTGTCTGCTCATCCCTCCCTCCTCCATCCTGCAGGGAAGGAGAGCAGAGACACAGCCTGGGATTTAGGAGATGGAAAAGCAGAAGAGGCAGGGAGTGCAAAAACCCATGGAAGAAAGATGGACTCTCAGGGTTTCCTGGTGTTTTTTGCACCGTGAGAGTTGATGATGGAGTTCAGAAGAGAGCCGAGGCCAGGCAGCTGCTTGAAGAGTTGTTTATTCTTTTCTTAAACTCTAAAAGTTCTCTCAGTCCAGTGTGATGTTTGCAGGCAGCCAGAAAAGCAGAATCTGACCCTCCTACAATGGCACCTGAACTTTTATAATCTAAACTACGTTAACAATGTTTTTCTCTAAGTACCAATAACTCTGACCCATGTCAGACAGTGAAATCTCACCATAACCCAATCAAGAAAAGGCCACCAGCTCTGCAAAGATGGAGGGGAAGAAGAAGCAGGAAAAGGACAATAAACACACCCTGATTCCTCCATCTTTGCCCCATTCTATCTATATAGTAAAATCTACAAATTCTGGTTTTTCACCCTGTGGGCTCACAAAAATCACCCCAATCAAACCCACGTGGATTGCATCTCCTCTTTTAGATGTGGCAGTTTTTTCCAGGGTGTTAAATCAAATGAATTGGTATTTTTGACTCTTTTGGCTCTGTCCCAACACCCTCGGGGTCCCGAGCCTCCAGGGACCCCCAAAGGGGTAACCCTGTTTCCCACAATGGACGAGGTGAGGGTTAAAATGATAGAGGGTAACACGATTTCCTTGGCAGGAGCCAAGTGAGATGAGCAAAATTCCCTGAAAGAGAGGAGACACTCATCCAAGACATCCAGAGCATCCAGTGGGATCAGTCACTGGAGGCACAACCAGAAGTTCAGAGACACCAAAACCCACCACATCTTCTTTTTCAAGGGAAACAAAAGCTGGGGGAAATCTCACAGAGAGCTTTTTTTTTTATGGATTCACANACAAAAATCACCCCAATCAAACCCACATGGATTGCATCTCCTCTTTTAGACGTGGTAGTTTTTTCCAGGGTGTTAAATCAAATTAATTGGCATTTTTGAGTCTTTTGGCTCTGTCCCAAGACCCTCGGGGTCCCGAGCCTCCAGGGACCCCCAAAGGGGTAACCCTGTTTCCCACAATGGACGAGGTGAGGGTTAAAATGATAGAGGGTAACATGATTTCCTTGGCAGGAGCCAAGTGAGATGAGCAAAATTCCCTGAAAGAGAAGAGACGCTCATCCAAGACATCCAGAGCATCCAGTGGGATCAGACACTGAAGGCACGGCCAGAGGAAGTTCAAAGACACCACCACATCTTCTTTTTCAAGGGAAACAAAAGCTGGGGGAAATCTCACAGAGAGCTTTTTTTTTTATGGATTCACAGATATTTCGGAGGTTTCCGACTCCGCTGACGTAAAACCGGATCAAAACTGGATCAACAGGATGGGGGAGCCAGCCCTGATAACCCCAGGAGCAGCAGCCATTCCTCTGCCATGGATCCACGCCGGGGCGTGGAGAGGATGAACCACATCTCTTGCCCAAGAGATGAAGCCGTGCCAGGCTTCGGGGAATGCTGGAGATGTGTCAGTGCCACCAGGAGTCACAAGGCGGTGACCAAAGAGCAGGACCTGCCCCAGGGAATAAGGATTGGCCAGCCTGATTCATCCTGGAATCAGGGGTGAGTCTTTGGGGGAGCCTGGGAAGCCAAGGCTCAGCAGTGGGAGCACCCGGGAAAAGCTTCATCCTCTTGTCTTGACACTGGGTTTTTGAGGGGGAAAAAAAAGGAAAAATAATCGTTATTAAATAATTATGATTGGGATTTTGGATTCTGCACCCCAGAAAAGCTCTGTCCTCTTGTTTTGACGGGGGTTTTTGAGGGGGGAAAAAATTGGAAAAATAATTGCGTTATTAAATAATTATGATTGGGATTTTGGATTCTGCACCCCAGAAAAGCTCTGTCCTCTTGTTCTGACTGGTTTTTGAGGGGGAAAAAAATGGAAAAATAATCGTTATTAAATAATTATGATTGGGATTTTGGATTCCGCACCCCAGAAAAGCTCCGTCCTCTTGTTTTGACTGGGCTTTTGAGGGGGGGAAAAATTGGAAAAATAATTGCGTTATTAAATAATTATGATTGGGATTTTGGATTCCGCACCCCAGAAAAGCTCTGTCCTCTTGTTTTGCCTGGGGTTTTTGAGGGGGAAAAAAATTGAAAAATAATCGTTATTAAATAATTATGATTGGGATTTTGGATTCTGCACCCCAGAAAAGCTTCGTCCTCTTGTTTTTTACTGGATTTTTGGGGGGGAAAAAAATTGGAAAAATAATCGTGTTATTAAATAATTATGATTGGGATTTTGGATTCTGCACCCCAGAAAAGCTCTGTCCTCTTGTTTTGACTGGGGTTTTTGAGGGGGGAAAAATGGAAAAATAAATGTGTTATTAAATAATTAGGATTGGGATTTTGGATTCCCCACCCCTAGAAGGGTTCAGAGCCAGGTTGGACGGGGCTTGGAACAACCTGGGGTAGTGAAAAGTGTCCCTGTCCATGGCAGGGGGTTGAAACAAGAGGGTCTTTGAGGTCCCTTCTAACTCAAACCATTCCAGGATTAACAACAATTTATTCCCTCAGTTCCAAGGACTGATGACACAGATCCAGAGAGAAATCACCAAGTCCAAGGATTCAAATCTGGGATTCAAATCTGCTCCTCAGGGACAGCCAGAAGAGGATTTCCAAGGCCATGGGAAGTGGTCCACCACAGCTCCACTGGCAGGAGTGGCTTGAGGGACGGGTGGCACGATGGACACACGTGCACAGCGGTTCCATTGCCGTTTTGGGGGTTGCCCGTGGCCCACTGAACCAGATTTTTGGGAAGTTACAATCCCAGCCTTGGGGATGTGTGATGCAGGTGTGGGGTGTGACAATCCCGAGGCATTTCCTCGGGATGGTGGTGTCACCCGGGATGGCAAACACATGGAAGCAGCAGGACTGGAGCATGGAAGGCTTGGCTGGGTAAGGGAAAGATCTGGAAAAAAAGGTGTCCCAGCATCCACAGGCTGCAGCTGTGGCAGTAAAATCAACTTTTCCAGCACCATCTCCAGCACTGAGGCCAAGAGGTGGATACGAGTCTCTTGGGAATGGTCCTTCCTTTGTGCCACATCCTCTGTTTTATTCCAGAAATTCCATGGATGGTTGATCCATCCTAGAACCTTTCCAGGGAATGTGACAACAATTAAACCAATTAATTAAATGTTGAGGATGATGTTCCAGACCAGGAGTGTTCCTAGAAACTGTTTATTTCCCCAGCTTAGGTTTATCCTTGCAGGCATTTGAACCACATCCTTCAGGATGAGGACTTGATCCTGGATTTTACCCTTGGTTCTGGAACACTGCACCACACACCCGTACTGGAGCCAGGGAAACGTGGCTTTGCTTGCCTGACCTCTGGAATGTCCTGCCTGTTGAATCTTCCTGGATGCAGAACAGAGATTGGAGGTCAAGGAGAAGGGATCTGCTCATTTTTTTTGGGAGCCTTATACTGGGGGTCTTCTCAAAAATGGTCTGGGAAAGTATCCACACGGGAAACCCAGTGATGAGGAAGGACAGAAACATCGTGGATTGGCCTCATGGGACCTTTTCCTGAAGTTTTTACCCCCTCAGCTCCCCTGTGGTCAGAGGGTGACACACCTGCCTCATCCCTTCTCAGGTGGCATCTCAGAAGATTCCCAGATCATTCCATGGATTCCTCTGTTTTGCCATTCCCCACCCAGTCCTATCACACCAGAGGTTGCAGGGTGGAATTGGCTTTCAGCTCCAGGGATATTCCAGCCCCAAATAAAACCCATGGAAGCAACTGCACAGCCTTGATCCCCATCCTTCATTTTTTTTGAGGGGTTTTTGAGGGAGGAAGAGGCCAAACATGGCACCACTTTTCCCCAGGAATGACAGCACTTGGAAGGACACTGGGAGAAGAGGAACTCTGTGTGCTGAGCACCTCCTGGATGTGTGAGAGCTCCAGATTTTCCCTCCCTCTTTTTTTCCCCCATCCCTTCTCCTCCCCAGGGATTTCTCTGTGCTGATCCTGCAAGTCTCCAAGGTGTTGAAATCCCGAGAATTTGCCCTTTGGCCTCCTCTCTTCCAAGCAGGGCAGGGAAATGGTGCCCCAGGGGCATCCCAAATCCCTGGTTATGGATAGTGCCTGATTTGAGGGTGTCTCCTGTATTGCCCAAATCCCAGCTGGATCTGGAGCCACAAAAAAGAATTTCACCTGTAACTGGGGATGTTAATGGGGGGATCCAACAGCCCTTGGAGCTTCCCTGGGGCTGGAATTGCTGCGGAAGGGTTGTCATGGAGTCTATAACAATAGTACATGGGAAATCCATGCACAATTCCAAGGGCTGTCCAACAGCTGTCCACACTTTTTATTGTTAATGTGTTCCTCAGAGTGGCTTTAGGACCAAGCAGGACCATCCCTGAAAATCTCATATCCAAAATCCCAGGCCTTTTCCAGACAGGACACTGGAACAACACCACTGGAGCTGTAAATCCATTATTTTTCAAGGCTTTTTTTCCTCCATAAACCTTGTGAAATTTCTGGCTGAGACACTCAGAGATCTGTGGCTGCGCTGATCTGGATTGGATCGTCCTCCTACTCACTTCCATTTGTTTTATTCCCTGTGCAATTCCATGAGCAACCTGTTCCCAGCCACCAGCCCCGCTATGAGTCAGCTCTCCATAAGAAGAGAATAAACAGTAAACATCTTGGATTTTATTTTTATTTTTTAATGGTAGATGTAGAGGCAATGTTTATATGAGATACTGGGGAAAAACTTCTTCCCTGTGAGGATGGTGAGGCCCTGGCACAGTTTGCCCACAAAAGTTGGAATCCCTGGAAGCGTCCAAGGATGGGGCTTGGAGCAACTCTGGATAATGGAAGGGGTCCCCACCCACAGAGGATGGGACAAGATGAGCTTTTGGGTCTTTTCCAACCCAAACCATTCCATGATTCTGAGGAATTGGGATGGGACAAGAAGCTTCCAAGGGCGCTTCAAGTCCAGGTTTTTCTGGGAGCTGTGACAGCAAGGAGGAGAAGGAAAACCAACCTCCAGCCCAGCCTCTCTCCTGGCTTCCTAAATACCCCAGGATGGGCATTCCTGGATTCCCATGGTGCTGCATCCAGCCAGGAGAAACCACTCTGTGAGGACCAGGACCCCAGTTTGGATTGTCCAGTTGGGATCAATCCCAGAGCCTTGGGAAGGGTTTGTTCCCACAGTGCCCCTGTGGATTTCTCTCCATGGAATATCCTGAGGTGGAAATGAATCTCAAGGATCATCCAGGATGATCTATTCCAGGAAAACAAAGACTCATCCTGTGCAGATCAACAGGGGAAAACCTGGATGGAGGCTTTTCCATGAATGTTAATTCCCATTTTGGCAACAACTTGTAGAATCATGGAATGGTTTATGTTGGAAGGGACTTCCAAGATCATCTCAATCCAACCCCCTGCCATGAGCAGGGACACTTTCCACTATCCCAGGTCACTCCAAGCCCCATCCAGCCTGGACACTTCCAGGGATGGAGCAGCCACAGCTTCTCTGGGCAGCCTGTGCCAGGGCCTCACCCCATCCAATCCCTCCATTCCTGCCCTTCTCTCCCATTCCTCATTTCCCCTCCTCCTCGGGTCCTCCAGGCCATAATTTCCCTCTCCCCTGTCCTTGGATCAGGGGCACAAATCCTTCATCCTGGGCTGAGCGATGGCTCGGTGCTGCTATTTATACAAACCCACAGCTGCTCCACACAAAGCTGAACAAAGGCAGAGCTAATTAGCCAGAACCACTTGGTCAATTAGGAAAATTTGCTCTTGCCACTCAGGCAAGATTAAAAAAGAAAAAAAAATAAAAAAGAAAAAAAAGCTGCAGGCAGATCCAGACAAACTCAGTCCGAGCAAATCCAAGAAGCTTCAATCCAGAGGTTTTACAAACCCAAAGGTGGTGGCCCTGTGGCAAAATCATGGAATGGTTTGTGTTGGAAGGGGATGAATGTCCCTGCATGACAAAGCTCTTTGCTGCTGCTCCTGAAAATGTGAAGTCTGAATTTCAACAGTGATTGAGTTGTTCCATCTGGAAGTGAATCCCTCTAATTCCCTGGGACAGGGATGCCTTCCACTATCCCAGGTTGTTCCAAATCCCATCCAACCTGNACAGCAGGAAGACCTGGACTGAACAATTCTCTGTCCTATTGCTGGAATTTTATCTCCTGCTTTATTTTTTTTCATTTTTGTGGTGTTATTTTATTTTTTTCCCTGTGGGGATGGCCCAGCACAGCCCCTTGGAGGAGCCCTGTTAAATGTGAGAACATAGAGGGAAATCAAACAAATAAAATAAATAAAAAATAAATATAACTCTTTTTTTTTATCACAAAAGGGAGTCAGGGGTTTTGCAGCCTCAGTTCAGCCAGGTTTTTTGCTGAAAGGGCCACACTCAAAAAAAAAAAGGAATGAAATTATGGCTGTAGCCATCCAGTGGAGGGTTCCACAGATAAAGGAAGAGAAGCCAAATTTAAAAAAAATAAATAATAATTTTAAAAAAAGGATTGTGCCAATATCCTGGGCTTGAAAGAGCAGCTGAACCTTCTGGGCCCAGTTTATCTCCCCTCACCACCTTCCACTCCCAGCCCCAGCAGCAGCAGAATTTGAGGACACTTGAGTTCATTCCGTGCCTGTTTTTATCCGAAATCCATGATTGGATCCAGGGATTCACAGGAGAGGGGTGGGGGTGCAGATTTCAGGTATTCCCTCCCACTGAAGTGCTGCTTCCTGCACCAGGAATGAACTGTGGGAAAGCCTGGATCTGTTCCTGCCTGGGGGACGGCCCAGATTGGAGCAGGAGCCCCAATTAAAGCTGGTTGTGTTAATTGCCACCCCATTCTCCTCCCCTTTGGCACATCCAGCCTTCAGGAGCAGAAAATCCCAACAAATCCTTGAGAAAGAGATGGAAGAGATTCCACGGAATGAGCTCATTCAACTCCAAGTGACCCCGGGGAGGGATTGGAGACTTCCTTGTTACCCCATCCCACCAGGAAAATTGTTTCCAAGAGGAGGGGCAGCCGGAATGCCACCCACCCACCTGGAAACACCACATTTTTTGGGAAGTGATCACCTGTCTACCTTCTGACAGGCAATCCCAGGGAACCTCGGGAAGTTCCTCCATCCCGTCACTCGGAAGAGGTACTTTTTATGCTGGGATGGGGGGGAACGGCTTCCCACTCCCACAGGGCAGGGTGAGATGGGATATTGGAGAAGAATTCTTCCCTGTGAAGGTGGAATGGAATTCCCAGAGAAGCTGTGGCTGCTCCATCCCTGGAAGTGTTGAAATCCAGGCTGGATGAGGCTTGGAGCAAGCCCCTTCATGGCAGGGGGA
>VWYE01025650.1:38084-59859 GCA_013398995.1 Alaudala cheleensis | reverse complement strand
AAAAAAAAAAAAATAATAATTTAAAAAAAGGGATTGTGCCAAGTTCCTGGGCTTGAAAGAGCAGCTGAACCTTCTGGGCCCAGTTTATCTCCCCTCACCACCTTCAACTCCCAGCCCCAGCAGCAGCAGAATTTGAGGACATTTGAGTTCATTCCGTGCCTGTTTTTATCCGAAATCCATGATTGGATCCAGGGATGCACAGGAGAGGGGTGAGGGTGCACATTTCAGGTGTTCCCTCCCACTGAGGTGCTGCTTCCTGCACCAGGAATAAACTGTGGGAAAGCCTGGATCTGTTCCTGCCTGGGGGACGGCCCAGATTGGAGCAGGAGCCCCAATTAACACTGGTTGCATTAATTGCCACCCCGTTCTCCTCCGCTTTGGCACATCCAGCCTTCAGGAGCAGAAAATCCCAACAAATCCTTGAGAAAGAGATGGAAGAGATTCCTCGGAATGAGCTCATTCAACTCCAAGTGACCCCGGGGAGGGATTGGAGACTTCCTTGTTACCCCATCCCGCCAGGAAAATTGTTTCCAAGAGGAGAGGCAGCCGGAATGCCACCCACCCACCTGGAAACACAGCATTTTTTGGGAAGTGATCAGCTGTCTGCCTTCTGCCAGGCAATCCCAGGGAACCTCTGGAAGTTCCTCCATCCCATCACTTGGAAGAGGTACTTTTTATGCCGGGATGGGGGGGATTGGCTTCCCACTCATCAGGGCAGGGTGAGATGGGATATTGGAGAAGAATTCTTCCCTGTGAAGGTGGAATGGAATTCCCAGAGAAGCTGTGGCTGCTCCATCCCTGGAAGTGTTGAAATCCAGGCTGGATGAGGCTTGGAGCAAGCCCCTTCATGGCAGGGGGATTGAATTCCACGATCCTGAGGATCCTTTCCAACACAAACCAATCCATGATTCCATGATCCCTCTTCCTTCCAGGCTCACGGCAGCAGAAGGAATTTAGGAGCCTCCCTGCAGCTGGGAGAGCCTTTATCGAGGCTTATCCCTGAGCCAAGCCAATCAAATCATAACTGCAGCTTAATCCCAGCTTGGATTAAGAACATTAACAAACTAATTTATTGGGATTTCTCCTGCCTCAGCCTGCAATGGCTCAGGAAAAAACCTGGAGAAGCCAATCCCAGATCTTGGGACAACTCAGCTGAGTTTTTCCTGATCCTTTATTTTATTTTGAGTAACAGAGGTGCCCATGGCCAGAAACAGGGATAGGAAGAGCCAGGCTGGATGTTATCCCCTCATTCCAAGTGGGACACCCAGGATGTGCAGCCATCCTCACCCCACAGCCGGTTTTAGCTCTCCTTCAGTGGGAACAAACCTGAGATCCTGGAATTTCACCCTTCCTTGGAAGCCTTTCCTCTGCCCCTCATTAACCAGTTTATCCCAGGGATCCCGTTTCTCCCGCTTTCCTTGGCATCAGCACTTCCAAACGCGAGGCCTGGGATAATGGCTCTGCAATTCCGGCTGATTTCCCATCCATCTGAGCCCGGCTGGGACAGAAATCCAGGGGAGCTCTTCCAGCTCGTGCATTATTTATGTGCCAAACCACAGCCACGCTCTCGCCTCCCACTAAAAAAGGCTGGAAAAGGAAATGGCTCCATTCACCGAGTTCAGAGACAGCCTCAAATGTCCTTCCCCCTTTTCCTCTCGAGCTGGCAAAACATTCCCTTGGAAGTTTCTGTTCTGTATTTCCCATTCCCCCCCCCCCCCTCGTCATTTTTGCAACGGGGAGAAGGGCAGGGAGGAAAAACCCTCTGGAAATCCTTCACCTTTTTCTTCCTCAAAACACCCCACAGGGGGTTTTCCCACCTTTTAGGGGTGGTTTTCCCTTCATCCCATCGCTCCAGGGGCTGGATGCAAGGGCGAAGCAGCAAATGCTCCATCACCTTCCCCTTCCCTCTCGGCACCAATTAGGATAAATCGGCCAGAATTCCAAAACTCCTTCAGTCTGAAGGCCCCATCATTAAGCAGATGAGAGAGCAGCCAAGCAGAGCTGATGAGCTCCCTTCCCCAAAGCGGCTGAGTCACCATTCCTGGAGGGAATGTAAAAGGACACGGAAATGTGGCACTTGGGGACGTTGTTCTTGTGGTGAGCGCAGCAATTAAGGGCTGCACTTGATGAACTTAAAAAGGGCTTTTCCAGCCTAAACGATTCTGTGATTTAGAGCACCTGATGGGCCAGGGGAGGAGCCCTGCTGACCTGAAACTGTGGAATGGGGCTCTGGAAAATGGGAGGCTGATGAGGGATTTTTTTTCCATCCACGTTGGACACAGAGCAAGATTCTGACTCACCTTTCTGAGGGAGGTTTGTGATTTGTGTTCCCGAATCTCCAGGATGCTGGTGCTGAAGCAACAAGCAGGGATGGATCCCACCAGAGATTCCAGCTGCTCAAAGCTTCAGTGGGAAGAGGAATTGCTTGTAGAGCCCCCAGCCACCCTTGGAGCTGGATCCAGCTCTGGGATCATCAGCACAAGGATGTGGAGCTGCTGGATGACTCCAAGGGCTGGAGCCCCTTTGCTCTGGAGCCAAGCTGGGAGAGATGGGAATGTCCAGCCTGGAGAAGAGAAGGATCCAGGGAGATCTCAGAGCCCCTTCCAGAGCCTAAAGGGGCTCCAGGAGAGCTGGAGAGGGACTCTGGATAAGGGATGGAGGGTCAGGACACAGGGAATGGCTTCCCACTGCCAGAGGGCAGGGCTGGATGGGATATGGGGAAGGAATTCTTGGCTGTGAGGGTGGTGAGACCCTGGAATGGAATTCCCAGAGGAGTTGTGGCTGCCTGATCCCTGGAAGTGCCCAAGGCCAGGTTGGATGGGGTTTGGAGCAGCCTGGGATAGTGGAAGGTGTCCCTGCCAATGGCAGGAGGTTGAATTCCAAGATTTTTAAGGTCTCTCCAAACCCAAACTATTCCATGATTATTTGATTTTTAAGTTCCAAGCCCCAGAATCTGGGGCTTAAGTGATCCCATGGGACAGGACAGGCCGAGGGGAGATGGAATTGCTGCCTTTAAAAAGGACAATTATGGAGCTGATGTCCAAGGATAATCTGGCTCCGTACAAAGGACAAGCAGCTTCTTCCAAGATGCATCAAGGGAAACTCCAACCAGACACAGGGAAGGAAAAGCTTTGCCAGGGCAGGGATTCACTTCCAAAATAGTGACCCTGAGAGATGGTGGAGGAATCCCCCCCCATGGAAACACTGGAATTGAGTTTGAGAAAACCCTGAACAACCCGGGCAGAGCCGACCCTCCCTTGAGGAGAAGATGGAATTTGAGCCCTCCAGGGATCCTCCCAACCCTGGATTTCTGGGAAGAGTCTGGGCAAGGGCAGCAGACACCAAAGCAAGACAAGAGGAACCTCTCACCACCTCCTCCCACCCCTAAATTTAATCTTCTCCAACAGCTCCTCTTATCAGCACCATCAGGGACATCCCCAGGCTGCAGGAAGGGCACAAACTTCCCAACCCTCACATGTTTTTTGGGGGGATTTTTTTTCATTTGTTTGGGTTTGTATTTTTTGGTTTATTAAAGCTCCATTATGTTCCTAGAACAGCCCTAAGCTCCTGCCAACCTGCACAGTCAACTCTGACCCAAGATTTTGGGTGAGGTCTCCTCCCACCCACAGTGAAAAAAATGAGAAAAAAAGAAAAATAAAATAAAAAAAGGCTTTTATGAAAAGCAAATTAGGCAACCAAGAAGTCACAGGAGAAGGTGTCAGTTCTGGTTGTGTCACAAACCACAAAGCTTTTTAAAAAGCTGCCCCTTTTTCTGAATAAAAAGAGGAAGTCACCACCATGGAGAAATGCTCAACTTCTGACTTTGGATTTCACCAAATGCTGTCACGATCTTGGGTTTTTCTGACTGCAAAGCAAGTTGGAAAAGACTTTTAGGATGATCCAGTCCCACCACCACGTTCACCACTGAACCATGACCTCAAGTGCCATTTCCAGAGGGGTTTTTTAAGCACTTCCAGGAGTGGAGACTTTGGAAAAAGATTGGGNTTTTTTATTATTATTTTTTGGTTTATCAAAGCTCTATTATGTACCTAGAACAGCCCTAAGCTCCAGTACCAGCCTGGGCAGTCAACTCTGTCCCTGGTAGATTTTGGGTGAGGTCTCCTCCCCACCCACAGTGAAAAAAAGAAAAGCTTTTATGAAAAGCAAATTAGGCAACCAAGAAGTCACAGGAGAAGGTGTCAGTTCTGGTTGTGTCACAAACCACAAAGCTTTTTAAAAAGCTTCCCCTTTTTCTGAATAAAAAGAGGAAGTCACCACCATGGAGAAATGCTCAACTTCTGACTTTGGATTTCACCAAATGCTGTCACGATCTTGGGTTTTTCTGACTGCAAAGCAAGTTGGAAAAGACTTTTAGGATGATCCAGTCCCACCACCACGTCCACCACTGAACCATGTCCTCAAGTGCCGTTTCCAGAGGGGCTTTTTTGAGCACTTCCAGGGATGGAGAATTCAGAAAAAGATTGGAAAAACAGAGGTGAAACCGCGCCTGGAAGGGCCAAAGTGAGGAGGGGTCATCTGAGCACATCAGCATTGCCTGGAGCCACCAAACAACCCCAAATTGTTGGTGTGGGAGAGGGATCCTCCTCTGATCCTGCACCACGGGGTTCTGAGCAGCAGGAAAAGCTCCTGGGCATCAGGCCGTGGGAAAGGTTTGTGGAATACTGCCAGAAACAGTTGGAGGACTCCAGGAAAAGCAGGGCAAGGATGGACAGGACCATTTGGGACAGCAACAACCCAGCCTGTCTGGAATTACTCCTTCATTCCATAGAATTCCAGAATGGTTTGGATTGAAAGGAAACTTAGTGCTCCTGACACAGGCAGGGACTCCTTCCACAATCCCAGGTTGCTCCACGCCTCATCCAGCCTGGCTTTGGACACTTCCAGGGAGGGAACACCCAGAGCCACACATGGAATGAGTTGCAAAAAGCCTCCAGTCATGGATACTCAGGGAAAAAATAAATCACTCCCAGTTTTAATGAAATGCATCCCAAGACCTCCGTTCCCAACCAAAACAGCAACAATTTCAACACGGGGATGAGTGGAAATAAACACGTGGGAAGCACCAGGAGCTTTGGAATACAGAGCCCTGGACATCAGCCCTGAGGTGCCAGAAAGGTTTTGCTGCCGACACAACAGTTTGCTCACACCTGGGATTCACAGGTCATCCAGCATTCTGCCAGGAATGTGCTGATCCTGCCATTTTTGGGGATGTGGAAAGCAGCCAGTTCAGCAGCAAACACAACCAGTTTGTGCTGCTGATCCCTGCCTGCTCCATTCCCAGCTGGAGTGGGGGAGGAGGATGCCAAAGGTGCCACCCCAACACAGGAGCAGCTCCAGGAATATTGGTCCCACCACACATCCCACAGAGCCTGGCCCAGCATTTTCCTGTTTCCTAGGGAATTCCCCATTTCCTAAACCTCTGGGCAGTTCAGTTCCTGCTCTGGATACAGGAGCTGAGCCAGAGCCAAGTGAAGAAAACAAGGAAATAAACATGGCCTTGAGTGAAGTTTCCTCTCCCAGACAAAACTTTCACCACATGGGGGTGCTTCAAACACACTTTGTTCATGGCCAAGGTGAATTTTAACCTCCTGCAACGTGAAACTGGTTTTAAATCCAACATCTTCCCTTCCACCTTCCCCTGACCTGACACAAATTCCCTCCCATGTTTTTTTCCATTTAATATCCCTGGCACAACTTCCTCCTCTCCTGGAGATGTTTCCTTTCACCCCAGTGCATCCCCAACCCAATCCTGGGTTTTATAATCGCTGTTCCCTGTTTTCCTGCTGTCATCACCTCGTGTTTCCCCATCCATTCCCCATCCCATTCCCATTGGAAAAGGCAGCACAGCTCCATGACCCCAAGGAGACAGGATCAGACATGGTCACGTTGATCAGCACAGTCAAAGTTCTTATTTAATCTCCTTCCAAGGCTCCAGAGGGAGAAAGAAAAACAATCTCAAGCACTTGGCAGCTCTGAAGAGGAATTGAGAGTTCCCAAAGTCAGAAATCCCAATCAGCAATACCTGCTTCAGCTGGAAATCCAGGTGTTTGCTTTTCCATTGGAAAAAAAAAAGGCACCAAACTCAGCCACCTGCAGGAAATTAAGAAAAAAAAACCTTCCCAACAGCACCAAGTGAGCAGGATTTGGGATTTAACGTGGAAGGCACCAGCTCAGAATTCAAAGTCCTCTCCAGCCATGGCGATGGCCCAGGCAAACTTCTCCCTCTGGGTCTTGTTGTAGACCTTCTCGATGGGAATCCCGAATTTCTTGCACCTGTGCAGGACCACAAGACCCCAGTGGGGAGCAGTTATCCAGCAGGGTCCCCTCCACTGCATCCCTGGAAGTCTCCAAGCCCACGTTGGGTGGGGCTTGGAGCAGCCTGGAGCAGCAGGAGGTGTCCCTGCTCCAATTTTAGGGTCCTTTCCAGCCCAAACCATTCCACGATTTCACAGCCAAGACCTACCACGCCACAGTAATCCTGGGATCCAGGTAATTCAGCTTGGAGGTGCCCAGGGCTATCTGCTTGTTCTCCTCCTTGTCCGTGGCCTGGACGCTCAGCTTGGCCAGCTGCTCCTCCAGCCTCTTCAGCAGCTTCTTCTTCTTCTCCACGTTGCTGAGGGCAGAGAAGGAACAACACAGAAATGTCCCAAAAGCCCAGAAATTCTCTGGAATGGCAGAGCCAAAGGTGCCATTCAGCACTAACCTGTTTCTGAAAGGTTTGGATCTGGTGAGATGCTTTTTTAATACTAAAAATTAACAATTTAAAAAAAAAATGTAATTTCCACCACCAAAGGTGGACAGACAAAATCCAGCATCCTGGAATGGGTTGCCCAAAGAAGCTGTGGCTGCCCCATGATCCCTGGGAGTGTCCAAGGCTGGACAGAGCTTGGAGCAGCCTGGGAGAGTGGGAGGTGTCCCTGCAGTGAATCATCCACAAGATCTTCACCACCTTCCAAACTTCCAAGGTTGGACAGAGCTTGGAGCAGCCTGGGAGAGTGGGAGGTGTCCCTGAAGGGAATCATCCACAAGATCCTCACCACCTTCCAAACTTCCGTGGGACAAGAAGGACCCAATCCCAAAAATGGGCATTCCTGTTCTGATGGGGTGTTGGGACACATCAGCCCCATCCATGGGGCCCTCTGCAAGAGAAAATTCCAAGGAAGAGCCACTCACGCTTCTGCTTTGGCATCTTTGGTGTCTTCAAACTCATCCTCAGCTTTTTTCAGCTCTTCCTGGGCTTCCTCCACTTGTTTCTTTTTGGCGTCGATCTGTGAAGGTGAAAAAGTCAGACAACACCTCCCTGAGGGTTTCAGCTTCCTCGCTTCTTTTCCTTCACACACCATTCCTCAATTTCTTGCCAACCCCACTTCCCAATTTGTCCCTGCAACATTTTCTGGGCTCAAGCAATTTTTAGCATCTCCTAAAATACCATCCCAGCCCAGATGCCACGAACACTCTGAGCTCCTAAATCTGTTCATCTTCTGCGCCTGCCTGAGACTTGAGGGACTTGTGACGGCACCAGAGCCCCCAGAAAAGTCCCAGTCCATCAGAGGGGTGTGAGCAAAACCCGAGGGCAATTAAAAGTGGTAATTTAAGGTATTTTCAAGCTGCTCCTCCTGCAAAAAAGACAGGAAAACCAATTTCCCTGATCTTGATCCGGCTGGGCCAGAGCTGCCGTCACAAAAGGCCCCCCAGCTTGGTTTGAAGACAGAGAGGGATGAAAAATGCACCAAACTCATCAGAAATCACCTAAATTCTGTATCAAATGAGCTTCTTCCATCATTTGAGCTCATCTCAATCCACCCTCCACCCCTGGGCTGCAATCCATTATTCCCAGGACATTCCCTGACGTTCTCGACCAAAATGTGATTCCTTCAGACATCACCCCAGCCCAAATATAAAACTCAGAGGCTGGATTAGGTCTGGGAATCTCTCAGCTGGGATTGTCTCACCTTTTCCTGGAGGATTTGCATGGACCTGGCAAAGGTCTTTGGGACGGACCTCTGGTGGTTGCACAGGACGGCCACGGCGCGGTTGGCTCGGTTGTAGGACAGGAGCTTTCCTGCAACGTTGTCCTCGGCTGGAAAGAAATGAAAACATCACTCTGACTCCATTCCCAGAGCTGGGAAAAAAAACAGGGAATGCAACAGAGTTGCTGTCACCATTCCCTCTCCAGGGAGAGCAAGGATGGTGGTGGGAATTGGGGAAGGACAATTGAGCGTCGCAATCTGATGCCGTGTCTCATCCCTCACGTGCCCAAGGAGGCAGAAATAGAGCAACCAACCAGCAGCACAAGGCAAAGAAGGGGAAAATATTCCCATCAGTTAAGGCAGAGTATCCCTGACTTTCTTCTCTCCTGGAGGAAAGATGTTTCCTTTCATCCCGGCGCATCCCTAACCCAATCCTGGGTTTTATATTGCAATTCCCTGTTTTCCTGCTGTCATCACCTCGTGTCTCCCCATCCAATCCCCATCCCAATCCAGTCTGGAAAGGGCAGCACAGCCTCAAGGAGACAGGATCAGACAGGGTCTTGTTGATCAGCACAATTAAAGTTCTTATTTAATCTCCTTCCAAGACTCCAGAGGAAGAAAGGAAATTAATCTCAAGTACCATTTCTCACTCACTGACATCCCCAAGCTGCTGCTCGCTCCCCTCTGTTATTCCCACCCCAAAATATGGAGCACCACCTGCCCCAGGTGGGTCACGGGCAGTTTTTAGGGATTCCCAAGGCAATGGATGGACATTCCTGAGCCCTTTGTTCCCAACCACAACCACTGGAACTCACGGTTGGTGAGGGCCTTGAGCTGCTCCTGCAGGGTGATGGAGGCGTTGTAGGTCCTGAAGACTTTGGCCGTCAAACCATCCATGAGGTGCTGGAGGTGTTTGTTCAGGAAGGATGTCTGGAGGAGGGAAAACAGGGAAAAGCGTGGGGGGACTCACATCAGGAGCTCTGCTGATGGGAAAAGAAGGAATGGTTTCAAACTGACAAAGGGTTTGGCGGGATTTTGGGAAGGAGTTCTTCCCTCTGAGCTGGTGAGGCCTCGGAACGGAATTCCCACAGAAGCTGTGGCTGCTCCATCCCTGGAATTGTTCAATGCCAGGTTGGATGGAGCTTGGAGCAAGCTGGGATAGCGGAAGGTGTTCCTGCCCATGGCAGGGATTTGGAACTTGGCAGTTTTTGGGTCCCTTCCTACCCAACCATTCCATGATTCCACAACAAGCAGAAACTGGGACAAATCTCTTTTCAGACCATCTTCCGCCTAAGCGACCAAAATTAGGCAATAGCAAAAAAACTAAGTCCTGCAGCTTGTAGAGCTACTTGTGGGGTCAAATCATCATCCACCCAAAACTGGCCTAAAATTCCACCTAAATCCACAAAAAAAAAATCTCTCTGGGAGTCAACAATTTCTGCCCATCCAGGAGGGCACACAGTGGTACTTGAGGACCCTGGCAGTGCTGGGTTAATGCTTGGATTTGATGATCTTAGAGGTCTTTTCCAAACAATCATTCCTGATGTCACATCCAATTTCACATCCCTGTTCTACAGAGAACATGGAGCTGCTCATTGATCCCAAATCCCATCCTGAGGAAGATGAGGGAGGAGCTTTTTCCAGGAGGGAAAGCAGCACATCCCTCCAGCAACCTCTCCCACTTGTGCGGAGCCTGAATGAGGTGCAAGAGCATCAAAAACCTGAGGCTTGGCACCTCCAGTAATTCCCAAAAATGTGGACAGACCTTCCCAGGCTAAAAAAAAGCCCAAGTGGGTGAGTTGGAGGAGGGAAGGAGCAGGAATTCAGCTCCTCAGCAGGGACACAGGGAACTAGACATGTTCCAGTGCTGGGAAACCTCACAGGGTGCTCAAACAGTGACAGTGGTGTCTCCAGAGAACAGAGAGTTAAATCCAGAGAGATAACTCCCAAAGGTGGCCAAGGTTTGGCTTTTCCTGCTCCAGGGCCACCAGAACCGCTGGAAAAGCTCTGAGGTGACAACTCACGGTGAGCTGGTCAAAGAGGTCATCGGCGGGGTCCTTGTTCTTCATGAACAGCTGCAGGTTCTTGAACACCTGGAGAGGGGGAAAGGACAGCCCTGGTCAGGACCAAAGTGGGTGAATTGTTCCCAGACATCTCCTTCATCTCTCTCCTCCTCCTCCAGGTGGACTCTGATTCAGCCTCGTGTTGGCACATCCCACCAACCTTCCCAACTCCAAGGTGACACTGGGTGTTTCCCTCCCGCATTTTTCCCATCTCCAACATTCCAGTTTTTTCCACAAACACCAATAAAACGTTCTTTCCCATGGGGAAAGGGAAATTATTCAGTACAAAGGGAGACATTTCGAGTCCTGCCACCCAACTGAGGGAGCTCCAGTGAGGGGAGGGACCTCTCCCTCACAGCTCATGGGGTAGAACAATCTTGCAAGTTCTGTCCCAAAATTCCCCCCGTTCTCCAGGGTTAAAGCAGACCTTGGCAACAGGTTTTGGATTGGAATTTGGGACTGATAAACATTGAAGGAATCCAGATAACCATTCCTCTATTCCTGCCCTGTTGGGGTTAGGGGTTATAAATGAACCCTGGTTTGCTAAGAAAGTTCCTTCTCAAACCCCGAGAATGCCAGGACTCCCTCTGTGGTGAAATCCAAGGTTGTATATTTTTCTTATCTCTCACCTTCTTTCTCTGCCCAGCTGCGTTCTGCACTGCAGGGAAGGTCAGGAGCAAAATCCCAACCCACCTGGGCGGTTTCTACTTTTATACAGAATTTTACGTACCCCATATTTACAATTAATTACCAATAATAACTCATGATATCAGAATGGCCCATTTCCCTAAAACCAATCAAAAAGAACCCCCGCCAGTGCAGAAAATGGAAGGGAAGAAGAAGAAAAGGGACAGTGCCACACCACAAATCCTCCATCTTGTCCATTTAAACCCCCTATGCTAAACCCCATAAATCTATTTTTCACACCATGATTTACTAACAACCCCCCCAATTCAGACCCTTGTGGTCAGAGCCTCATCCTACAACATTGGAAATTCCCTCCACGGGATAAGATCAAAGCCACGACCATCTCCAGCTCCCTGTGGGGGCCTCCACCCTCCCTGCCAGGGCACCAGTTCACCCAGGGCACCCAGAGGAATTCCCTGAGCTCCCACACTGCCCCAACTTGTTGTATTTCCCTGGAAATGGTTTCTCCCCCTGCCAGGGACCCCTGGAATTTGTTAACATACAGTTTAACCCTTCCCTTCTTCCCTGACCCTATTGGATTATGTCCACCTATCCCCTCCTCGGAACAAGTTCATATAAGGCCCTGTTCTCCTTTGTCTCCCCCTTGGACCATCAAGAATAAACCCCTCAGACGTCTCTGGGGGACTGAACCTCTTTTGGGAATCCTTTGTCCTGCCTCTGAAATATTCTCTCCTAATCCCCTTGAGATCTGAGCCAGCCTGGGAGTTTCACGGGTGGGGATTATTTCACCAACTCACCGGCTTCTCCACGGACACTTTGTTGTAGTAGCGGATGGAGTCTTTTCCCAGGAAGTCGAACTCCACCACGTGCTGCTGCCCGTCCAGCTGGGGGTGCAGCTGGAGGTGCTCCACGCGCAGGGAGCAGCACCCCACCGTGTCCGCCGTCTCCCCTTCCTCCTTCTCATTCCCAGCTCGCAGCGCCAGCTGGAAAAGGGAGCAGGGAGTCGTCCCATCCCACGCCATTCCCGCCTCAGCTCCCCTTTTCCCCGGATCGGGACCGGAGGAGATCGGATCGTCTCCATCCACAGAATAATTTGGAAGGGACCTTCAAGACCACTCAGTTCAAACCCCCTTGCAATGGGCAGGGACACCTTCCACTAGGGATAATTTTCATCTTCCACACCTCTGGAAATATTCAAATCCAGGCTGGATGGGCCTTGGAGCCACCTGGTCAAGCAGAAGGTGTCCCTGCCCCACAGCAGGGGGGTTGGAATGAGGTGATCCTGAAGGGTCCCCATCCAACCAAACCATTCCAGGATTCCATAACCATCCCCAGAGTCCTCACGTGGAGCCACCCTGGGTGGCAGAACCAGCAAACGCCAAAAGCTGCGCAGTGGGGTGGGATCAGGGAAGGGAATTCCCGACTCCCACACGGAGGGAGGATGAGGCTGTGGGTACCTTATCAATGAAGTAGAGGGCCACTGCTCTTTGCCTCTTCTTTATCTCCTTGGATTTCCAGTCTTTTCTGTACTGAGCCTGGATTGTGTGGACAACATCCTTAAGGCGCCGAGCCACCTCGTATTTCTGCCAGTCCTTCTCCCCCTGGAATGGGAGACCAGGACATTTCCCATTCTGTGCCCCATCTTTGTTCCAGCCAAGTCCTGCTCTGGAAACACCTCCAGCCTCTAAATCCTGCACAAACCCCCCACTGTTTTCTTAGGGAAAATCCGTGAAGGGAATAAACTGGAAAAGAAAAAGCTCATCCAGGGTTTCTGTGCCCTCTGCTGGCCGTGCTGGATCTGGATCCTGGCCAAGCCAGAGCCTGGCAAGGACCAAGTGGTCAAAGCACAGGCGGCTCCTTGGACACCAGTGCAGACTGACACAGCTCTTGGCTCTTGTTGTGTCCACCTGGGCTGAATTCCCAGCTGGAATTCCATTTCCTTGAGCCCTTGGAAATAGCCTTAAATGCCCTTCCTCTTCCAATGGAGTTCAATCCCATCTCTTCCTACCCTCCACTTCCTGGGATAAATTAACCCAGCTCTGTGGATCCTTTCAGCCCCCATCGGGCTTCCAACAGCCTTCCCTGGATGCACATGAGCAACGTGGCACCAGGATAACTCATCCCTTGGAATGAGTTTGGTGCTCCACAGTCACCTCTCCTTTCCCTCTCACCCCTTCATTTTGTTCATCCACTTTCAAGAAAAGGGCCAGAAAAAATTAAAAAAAAAAAAAAAATTGTTGTTGACATTCCCACATCCCGCCTTTCCCAGGTTTTTTACCACCTGACCAAGGGCCCCATCCCGACCTTCAGCTTGGAGCTGGGATTCAGCATGATGTACTTCAGGGTGTTCTGGATGTTCTCTGTCCACGAGGCCAGCCAGGTGACCGTGTTGTCAAAGCGCACCTCCTTCCACCTGTGACCTTCCGGGGGCTCGGGAATCTTGGAATCCCTGTGGGAAGAGCAGGATTAGAGCCCTTAGACAACGAGGTATGAAGATTTCAGAGAGCCAAGGATGGTCACCACATGGAGGAAAACATGGAATTCACCCAGAATTACTCCACAACACCCCTTCCAGTGCTTGACAACCCTTTCTGTGGAGAAGTTTTCCCTAATATCCAACTTAAACCTCCTCTGGAACAACTTGAGGCCATTTCCCCTTCTCCTATAATTTTTTTTTCCCCTGGGAGAAGAAACCAAGCCCTGTGTGGCTCCACCCACCAGTCAGGGAGTTGGAGAAGGTCCCCCCCGAGCCTCCTTTTCTCCAGGCTGAGCCCCTCCAGCTCCCTCAGCTGTTCCTGGTGCTCCAGACCCTTCCCACAATCAGGTGTTTATCATTGGGATGCTGGGAACAGCAGGGAAATTTTGCTGAACCGCTGGGGAATGTTTTGACTCAAGGTCTTCATATGGGTGGGTTAAGACCAGCCCAGCTCAGAGGGAAAAACACTCCCAGGATATGGAAAACAGGGATTTTAGAAGATGGAAAAACTCCAGTTCTAGGAAGAAGAAGTGCCCAGTTCCCCCCAAATCCCAAGGGAAGCCCCCAGGAGCTCAGCACTTCCATGGACACCCCACCTGCTGCAGTTGATGATGACATCTTCCGGCATGATCCTCCTCTTCAGCATTCCCATCTTGGGGTGCTCCCCACGGCCGCGGAACAGCCCGGGAGGTTCTGTTTTGAAGTTGCCAATCTTCTCCCTGTGCCCATCCAGGATGCAGTATCCGTATTCCTCCTGGATCTTATCCGCCTCCTCCTTCAGCTTCTGAAACCAGGAACACCACCAAAAAAAATAATCAGGATGGTTTGGACTGGAAAGGATCTTTAACATTCCAACATTCCAAGAAGTCCAAGTGCCATCATTCCCTTGGCATAGTCCACAACCCTCTGGACAGGGAAGGACTCCAAAAGGTGATCCAGGGATGACTGGCACCCTGCAAAGCCATGGAATGTGCAGATCATCTGCTGGTAAAATTCAGGAAGAGAATTCATGGAGACAGCGCTGGATTGAAGAAGTCCAAGCTCAGGAAAGACAGCAAGGAAGAGCCAAAATCCCCAAAACTGGACCCAAAACGTGTCATTGGAACCAGTCCTCACCTGCTTCTCCTCCTTGGGAAGCGCTTTCTGGGCCTCACTTTTGTTCACAAAGTATCTGTGGATCTCCCTGAAGTCACATTTGTCCAGCTCCTGGATTATCTCTTGCTCCTCCAAGGTCATTTCCTGGGGAAGAGATGAGAGGGGGGCTGGGAAAAGCCAGGAGGCAAAGCTAATTCCACATGGAGAAATATTCCTTGGAAAAGGGAATAGAGACCCACATTCCAGTTCCTTGGAAAAAAAAGACAGCCCAGTTCTGGGGTGGAAGAACCTAATCTGGAAAAAAGCCCCCAAACACAACTGCAGGCACAGCACTAAAAAATATTTAGGAGGTGTAAACATTCCCTACAAAGAGTTTTGGGATCAGGTGTCATTCCTTCATTCCTTTGGCATCCCCCAAACTGGTTTTGGAGCTGTTTGCAAGATCCACCCCCTGCACCCATCGCTGAAACTCAGAGGGAGCACAGGAAGCAAATCCCAGCCCAAACCCACCAAAAAAAACCCACATGGAAATAAATCAGGATTTAGAACCTCCTGATTATAAATGAGGAACAATTCCCTCCCAATTCCCTCCATCCCACACCACAGCCTGGGGCTGATGGGTTGGATGGATATCAGGGAGCCCTCCCAGGGAAGTCACCTTCCTCCAGTCATGGAAGAAATTGTTCTGGAAGGTCTCCTTGGTGGTGTACTCGTGGTCCAACATTTTGGCATAAAACGTGGCAACTTCCTCCGTGGCCAGGCTCAGCTTCAAGGGTTTTCCTGGGAAAACGAGAGGCAGGGACACCTTCCACTATCCCAGGTTGCTCCAAGCCCTGCCCAGCCTGGAGTAATTCCAGGGATGGGACAGCCACAGCTCCTCTGGACGGGACCTTGGATTATTTCTTAGATTTTTTCCAAGGATCTTGGATCATTTATTGGAGGCAAAGCCACCACCCCCCTCCTGAGTTCTTTGGCTGGAGAAATACAACAAAACCAAAGGAATATCCTGGCTCATCCTAAGAATTAATTGGAAATAACTTTTTTTTTTTTTTTTAAGGAAAAAGTCCTTTGCAGATGTCCAGGGAATGGTCAATTCCTACTTGAACCATTTTTGGGAATGGAGCCTTGGAGCAGCCCCATGACAACCCCCCCACACCAGCTCATCCATGGACTGTTGTTCCTACTTGGAGTTGTTGCCTGTCCACAAACACTTTCCCATCCAGGAACATTTTTTAGGAAAAAAGTCAACATTAAAGATCCCAGATTCCAAGACCTACAACATCTCAAAAATCAGAGAAGATCCAAACCCTGTCAAGGCTCCTCCTCATGGAGCCAAAATCCCTGACAGCTCCATGGATGTCCCAGCAGTGCCCTTTTCCCAAAGTGGCCTTTTTCCTATGGCAAAAAAAGGTATGGGAAGCCCCATGGAACTGAGGAACACCAAGGGAACGTGATCCATTTTCCATCATCCCTTGGCTGACCCCGAATATCCTTATTTCCCCCTCGGATCCATCAGAAATGGGATGAACTGAAAGCGGGGAACGGCGGGAAAACCCGGGGGGAACGGCGGGAAAACCCGGGGGGAACGGCGGGAAAACCCGGGGGGAACGGCGGGAAAACCCCGGGGGCAACGGCGGGAAAACCCCGGGGGCAACGGCGGGAAAACCCCGGGGGCAACGGCGGGAAAACCCCGGGGGCAACGGCGGGAAAACCCCGGGGGCAACGGCGGGAAAACCCCGGGGGCAACGGCGGGAAAACCCCGGGGGCAACGGCGGGAAAACCCCGGGGGCNCAATTTTGGCTATTGGATCTGTCCTGCAGTGACACCCCGAGTGGCTCTAAGGTGATGTGAGGTGACCCTGGGGACATCAGGAGCTCGGAGCAGCCCAACCAGATCCTTGGATGTGTCAGTCCCTTAGGATCAGCAAAATCCCTTTTTTTCCAGCTCCTGGGAAAACACGGATGAACTGACAAAGCTCAGATCCAAAACCCAGCTTAAAAAAAACCCAGCCATTAGGATCAGCTCCCCAAAAACCCCGTAATTCCAACCATTTATAAGATCCTCCATCTTTAACCCAGTGGGAATGGCAGGAAAACATGGAGGCAATTTTGGCTATTGGATCTGTCCTGCCAGAGACACCCCGAGTGGCTCTAAGGTGATGTGAGGTGACCCTGGGGACATCAGGAGCTCAGAGCAGCCCAGCCAGATCCTTGGATACATCAGCCAGTTAGGATCAGCAAAATCCCATTGTTCCAGCTCCTGGGAAAACACGGATGAGCTGACAAAGCTCAAATCCAAAACCCAGCTTAAAAAAAAACAACCCTTAGGATCAGCTCCCCAAAAACCCCCATCATTCCAACCATTTATAAGATCCTCCATCTTTAACCCAGTGGGAATGGCAGGAAAACATGGAGGCAATTTTGGCTATTGGATCTGTCCTGCCAGAGACACCCCGAGTGGCTCTAAGGTGATGTGAGGTGACCCTGGGGACATCAGGAGCTCAGAGCAGCCCAGCCAGATCCTTGGATGTGTCAGGGATTGGATCCTTGGATGCGTCAGTCACTTAGGATCAGCACAATCCCATTTTTTCCAGCTCATGGGAAAACACGGATGAGCTGACAAAGCTCAAATCCAAAACCCAGCTTAAAAAAACCCCAGCCATTAGGATCAGCTCCCCAAAAACCCCATAATTCCAACCACTTATAAGATCCTCCATCTTTAACCCATGGATTTTCCAATGGGATATTCATCTTCCCTAAGGAAAGGGAACAACCCCAGGCCCCACCAGGGCCGTACCATCGTAATAAAACCGCACGTCCTCGGGCAGGGGCTCGTAGAGGGGCACGAAGTAGGGCCCTCGGTGCTCCAGCTGCATCCACTTGACTCCGTCTTCCTTCTTCTCCTCTTCCCACCTGGAACAGAGGCACAGGAACCCGTGAGAAGATTCCCAAACCTGGCATCCAGCCTAACCCTAACCCTAACTTCCTCCCAAGGTCGCGCCGGGAAAACGCTCAGAGCAGTGAGAGCTGGTAAAAACTCCAGGTGAAATCCCATTTTCTCTGCTGCTGCCTCAGTTTCCCTGTTCTTTAAAACAAGGGAAACTGGGATGGAATCCATGAAATTGAGGTGTGGTGACACAGAGGAGAGGGAAGAGATCCTAAAAGCCACCTCATTCCAACCCCTTTCCATGGGCAGGGACGCCTTCCACTAATCCAGGTCGCTCCAAACCCCATCCAAATCCAAGGGATGCTTCCAGGGATGGGGCAGGCTGGGATTGTCTGGGAAACTCGTGCCACCTATAACTTTGATTTTAATGCAAATAAGATCTGAAGGAATCTTGCCCCCTGCAGGAGCAAGTGGGATTTTAAAGCCACCACGAGTTTTAACTGCGAGGATTTAAAAATCCACAACAAAAATTCCAATAAAATAAAATTTTAAAAAAAGAGAAAAAAAAATGGAAAAGCAGGAGCAGCACCCAAAAAAGAGGGATAAAGCCACAGGTTTGGGTCAGAGGAGGAATGCTGGTGACAGCAGGGGACAGGCTGGGATCTGTGTCCCACAGCTCAGCACCAGCCAGGCTGGCACTGGCTCCTTAATCCCAGCATCTCCAGGAAAAAAAAATAAATCCAAGGATTTCTGGGAAAACACAGCCAGATTCCACACGGAGAAAGCAAAATTCCTGTTTCTTGCTCAGCGGTGCCCCGGAAGTTATTTGTGATTTTTTTTTTATTTTCCCCTCCCCATGGGAAGCAGAGTGGAATAAATCCATGGGATCCAAAAGCGCATTTTGCCATAAAAACAGAGGAAATTAAACAGTAAGGAAAACCAACAAACTCCAGGAATTTGGGCTGAAAGCATTGGAGAAAAGCAGCATCAGGATCATTTTGTGATCCCCTCTCTTCCCAAAATTCTGGGATCCCAAATCCCTGCAGAGCATCCCCCACACTCACCTTCCACAGCCCCCCCGAGCCCATCCAGAGAGGAAGGAGAGCGACACATGGGAATTTCCTCATGGGAAATGCAGTCGTGGATGGTTTTTTGGGATTGAATCCCTGCTTACCAGCCTCTCTCCTCCGTGCCAGGATCCAGCCATTCCAAACAAGGCATTGATTAGGAAAAAAAATAGATAAAATCCCACTTTTCACGTCACCCTGGATCCTTCAAGGGCCGCCTCGAAGCCCCAGGTATCCATGGATATCCCTGTCTGGGATAAGGGCTCCTCCCAGAGCAGGGTTTGCCACAAGCTCCCCCCCAAAAAAAAGCATCCCAAAAAACCCTCCCGCTCCGTCCCAGATCTTGGGCAGATCTGGGAGAGAGTGACACCAAGTGGTTCAAGTCGCACTTCCAAGAAATAACTCGGCATCCAGCAGCCACATTCCACAGTCTTCCCTACAAAACACCTGCCTGGATCATCCCAAATCTGCTGGAAAAGGAAGTGGGGAAGGAATTCGGCCCCTGTACAGCCGCCTGGTGGAGCTGCTGTCTTGGAGGAATAATAATAATAATAATTATTATTATTATTATTATTTCCTTCTAATAATTATGAGCTTTCTCCCTTCCCAGGACAGACATCAGGAAAATCACTGGAGGGGAAACAAATATTATAAATAAATTTTAAAATAAAAACAATTATGATACAAATCCTGCTGTGCATTCAGGACTTTCCCTTATCTCTCACCCATTTCCAAGAGTGCCGGGTTCAAGGCTCAAGGAAATATAGGAAAATAGCCAAAAACATAGGAATTTTCACAAATTAAAATTAAAATCACAGTCCCAGGACTGGAGCTGCCAAAGGAAAGCTGGAATTTACCATTTCCATTTGTTTTCCGCCTCTTTTTCTTCCTCCTTCTGTTTTTTTGTCTTTTTATTCTTCTTTCCATCCTTTTTCTTTTCTTCTCCTTCCTTAGATTTCCTTTTCCCAGTTTTCCCTGGCGTTTCCTCTTCTTCACTGTTTTTCTCCATCTCTTCTCTTTCCCCCTCCGGCTTTTTCTTCTTGTTTTTCCTCTTCTCTTTCCCCAGGACATCTCTCTTCCCTTCATCCTCCTCCTCCTCCTCCTGCCCCATCATTCCTGCACTCCCAATCTCTCCCAATCCTTCCTCCCCTCTCTCATCCACCTCTTCCTCCTCCTTTATTCCTTTTCCATCTCCACTTCCCTTTCCCACCTCCTCCTCCTCTTCACCTCCCACTCCTTTCCCTCCCTCCTCATCTTTCTCCAGCTCTGGCTCCTCTTCCAGCAGTTTTCCCTTCTTTGTTTTTTTCCTCTTCCCCACCTTTTCCACCCCCTTCCCTTTCCCTTTCCTGTGCTGCTTTGCTTTTCCCTTCTCCTGCTTTTTTCCCCCATCCTCCCATCCCTGGCTGCTGTTGCTTCTCTGTCTTTTGGCTCTTCCTTGTCCCCCTTCCCAATTCCCGCCCTCCTCCTCCTCCTCCATGTCATCCATCAAATCCTCAAATTTAACCTTCCTCCCTCTTTTCCCCTTCAGCCCCTTTTCCTGCTTATTTTCCTCCTGTTTCTTCCCTTTTCCTTTCAATCCCTTTTCCTGCTTATTTTCCTCCTGTTTCTTCCCTTTTTTTCCTTTCAATCCCTTTTCCTGCTTGTTTTCCTCTTGTTTCTTCCCTCTTTTTCTATTTGGGGCTTGGGAATCCTCTTCCTGCTGTGGGATGGGGGGATCCAGCCCCTTCTCCTCCCTCTCCAAAGGCTCTCCAGAGGGGGATGCAACTCCACCGGCAACACCTTCACCTGGGACCTGTGGGAGGCAGGAATGAGGGAAGAGATGTTGGGAAAGGAGAGAGGTTATCCCAAATCCCCAGTGAATGGAGGAGGTGCAGGATTAGGTCCAGGGGGTGACACTTCCCCCAGTTTTCCTACCCCAATTCCATTCTGGGTCTCCAAGAGCTGCTCTCCCACTGCAGGTCCAGTTCTCTGGGATTTGTCCCGGGACCTACAACGACATCACAGCTCGTTCTCACCACCAGCATTCCCCTCTTCCATCCCAAATCCGGGAATTGCTCCCTCATTTCCCTCCAACCACTCATGGAGATACCCTGAGGCAGCAGGGAATGGCTCCAGGCTGGATTTTATGGGATTTGAGGAAGCTCAAAGGAGCTGAGCCACAAAGTCTCCAGACAACACAGGGGACATCCCATGGAAACATTCCCAGAGAAACCTCAGGAGAAAAGATTTGGCAGCACCAACAGCACAAAGGAAGGGATCAGGTCAATCATGGACACAATTCCTGGGACTGTGGGGATGATTCCAATGGGGAATGGGGAGGGAAGGAGCCTCATCAATACAACAGGACATGGAATGTCCACATCCATGATCTCCACCATCCATATGGGTGAGGAATCCAGGAGTGTTTCCCTGCTCAGGTGAATCTTTGGGAATTCTGTGGGATTTGCAACCATCACAAAGCCCCAACCCTTGTCCCTGTAATTTCCCTTCAAGCCAGGCAGGGATTTGGGAGTGTTCAAGTTCATATTCCAGAAAAATCCAGCAAAACAAGAACGAGGAAGCAGCAGCACGGCCTAAACCGAGCTTAGGCCTCCCAGGCTGAGCCTACAGCTCCAAAGGGTGGATTTAGGTGGGGCATTAGGAAAAAAATTCCCCACTGAAAGGGTGGCCAGGCACTGGGAGAGGCTGTCCAGGTGGGATCATCATCCCTGGGAGGGCTCCAAAAACCTGTGGAAGTGGTGCTTTGGGACACATTTTAATGTTGACCTTGGATGTTTTTTCCAACCTGAAGAATTCCATGAGTTTAATGTTGAGGTTATGGTGTCCCTTTCCCACAGGGAAACCTGAGGCTTTTCCTCCTGGGTCATTGTCACCTCCCAGCCAAATCCTCTGGTCCATCCTAGCTAAGCCTGGAGCTAAGCTCAAGCCACGGATCAGATCCATTCCCTGCTTTTCCCAGCTCCTGGGAACCCTTTGGAAGCACAGCCAGCTGCCCCAATCCTTCCCAAAAAAAGATTTGGGAATCCCTCCCAAGCAGGATAACGATTGCTCTTCCAGGACTTCCAAACAGGGAAAGAGCCACAATTCCTGTTTTTAACCAAAATATGCCAAAATTCCTGCAACAGGAAGTGCCAGTTCTGGCCCCCTCCTACAGATTAATCAGGGGAGATAATTAATTACCAGGCTGTGGGACATGAATGCAAGGAAAGCCTTCGAGCTGGCTTGGGATGAAAACAAATTCAAAAAAAAAACCCCAAAAAAAAACCCAAAAAAAACCCCAAAAAAAAACCCAAAAAAAACCCCAAAAAAAAACCCAAAAAAAACCCCAAAAAAAAACCCAAAAAAAAAAAAACCCAAAGAACCCCCCCAAAAAACACCCCCAAAGAAACACCCCCCAAAAACAAAAAACCAAAAAAACCAAAAAACCCCCAAAAAAACCAAAACAAACAAAAAACCCAACAAAAAACCCCAAAAAACCGAAAAAAAAACCAAAACAAAAAAAAACCTCCAAAGCCCCCCAAAACCCCCCCAAAAAAACCCCCCAAAACC
>VWYE01025650.1:0-16347 GCA_013398995.1 Alaudala cheleensis | reverse complement strand
CTTCCAAGGCCACCACTTGTCCCCAGGTGCCACATCCACAGGGATTTTAACCCCATTATAACATTTTTTTAGGATCTTCTCTGTTTATTTCTATTTTTCTTTAATATTTTGGAGCACATTCCAGGCTGGGCAGTCAAAATTCCTTTTTTTTTTTTTATTATTCCATAAATCCATAAATATTGTGTAAATTATTAAATATTAAAAATATAGTAAAAATATTAAAAATCCATAAATCTCATAAAATATTAAAATACAATTTTTTGGGAAATATTTTACCAACTTTTTGATTGTTTTTATCCCAAGTAAAATAAAACAAGATTAATTTTCCAGTTAGTAACTGGAATGATTTAACACAAATGGAGTGTTCCTGTTGTACCTGGAAGAAGGGGATCATGGTTGATCCATAAAAAAAAAAGGGTGTTTTCCTGGGAAATGAGATTCCCACTGCTCCATCCACGCTGCTGTGCTTCATTTAATTAAGGGGAAAAAAGCCACAGGATCCCAACTTCTGCCTCTCCTGTGTTATATTAAAATAAAAAAACAAAAAAAAAACCAAAAAAACCCAAAAAAACCCCAAAACAAGAGAGGGAAATGTGCTGGCTCAGCAGAAATCAGCCTGGTTTTGGGTTGGAATCGTGTGGGAAGTGGAGGGAGTGAGGAAAAACGGGATGCAAAGCACATCTTAATGATCAGGGAAGTGCAGGGAGGGGGCTCGTTTTGGGCTGGCTCAGCACTTTGGGTGTCCTTTGGAGCAGCCACTTCCCCTCCCACAAACCCAGCTGAGGAATGAACTCAATTTCTCAACATTCCAGTGAAACTTGGGAAATCTGGAGGGGGGGTAGAAAAAAGGAATAATCAAGCTTGAAATTAAAGCATGGAGGAGGAGGAGGAGGAAGGGGGGGATTATGTTGCAAGTCTAAAGGTTGTTGCTTCAAAATTAAAGATTTGTGGTGAGTGGATAAAATTCCTTTGGATCTTTAGGCTGGTGCTGATGGAAAAAAAAAAAGCTGTGGATTGTCCAGTTTGGAGCTGAGTTTGGCTTTGCATTTAAAAACAAACTACCCCAGTGCTTGGAAAAAAATAATCCTGTTTAGCCTTTCCATGTGTTTTCCTGGAAATGTTGGCAGGAATGGGGTGTTGGGAAAAAACAAAAAAAATCCATGTGGTGTTTGCTCTCAGTGGATTTGTTTCCTGGGCAAATCAATGGGAAGAGCCAGAGGAAAGCTTTTCTTTCCTTGTTCAAACACTGGGATTGACTGGAGGGGAGTGGGGGGAGGTAAAAGTGTCCAGGTTTCTGGAAAGAAAGAAAAATAAATCACAAAATAAATCCCAGAAGTTCCCCGTGGTCTGGGCTCATCCCAAAGTGTGGGCAACAGGAAAAGGGGAATTCTGCATCCAGCTCTGGGGTCCAACAGCAGAAGAATGTGGAGCTGCTGGAGCAGATCCAGAGGAGGCCATGGAGATGCTCCAAGGGCTGGAGCCCCTCTGCTCTGGAGCCAGGCTGGGAGAGCTGGGAATGTCCAGCCTGGAGAAGGGAAGGATCCAGGGAGAGCTCAGAGCTCCTTCCAGTACCTAAAGGGGCTCCAGGAGAGCTGGAGAGGGACTTGGGACAAGGGATGGAGGGACAGGACACAGGGAATGGCTTTAAACTGGAATAGGATAAGGTTAGATGGGATATTGGGAAGGAATTCCACCCTGTGAGGGTGGTGAGGGGCTGGACTGGAATTCCCAGAGAAGTTGTGGCTGCCCCATCCCTGGAAGTGTCCCAGGCCAGGTTGGACAGGGCTTGGAGCAACCTGGGATAATGGAAGGTGTCTCTGCCCATGGCACAGGGATGGAATTCCATGATTTTCAAGGTCCTTTCCAACCTAACCCATTCCAGGATTATTTTCTGTGTGTGGCACTTTGAAGTTCCCCAGGAAAACCTTTACCTGGGCACAGATTCCTGGCAAAATCACGGAGCAGATCCTCCTGGAAACTGTGCTGAGACACCTGGAAAACAACCAGGGGCCTGCTGAGACCCAAAGAAATCGTTGGCACCTGGGAACAAGGAGGGAAAACTCTCCTTAATCCATTTGGGATGAAAATCATGCTGACGGTGTCCTGGAGGGGTTGGGATGCATGGGGGATAAATGGGAATTAAATCCTGGTTTGTAGGGATTAAACACTGGTTTGTATGGAAACACAGGGTGAATTGGGGAATTGCAGGAATGCTGAAGGATTTTTCAATGGAAGCAGCCACAGGGATATTTGGATGTGCTGTGGTTTGTTTGGAATCCAAAAATTCCTTGCTCTTGGAAAATCCCGGCAAAGGGGAGGCAGGAGGAGGCTCTGAACCACCAGATTTCCAAGGAAAACCCTGGAACTCCTTTTGCATCCCTGAACCAGGGCAGGGCAGGACCCAGAAGGATTCAATCCATAAAAAAACAACTCCATGTCAAAGGCAATACTCTGGAAAAGCTGGAGGGGAGCAGCCTCCTGGTGGAGCAGAGCTCATCCATGTGTTGTTTTCCTTGGATCCCAGCAGGGCTCAGCAGCCAGAGCCCCCTCTCAGCTCCGGGTTATCTCTCCCTGCTTTCCTTTGGAGGAGATAAGCAGGGAATAATCAGCCTGGGAGCTCGTCCTGCTGGGAACTGCTGGAATCAGCTCCTGGTGTTTACAGGAGCAGGGAAGGGAGGGCGGCAGCTCCCAAATCCTTTCTTTTCCACGAGGATTCTTTTGCACCAAAAATGAGGTTTTCCTCCTCAAATCTGACAGTTTATTTGGGATGGGGGAGCACCTGGGCTGCACTGGAGGTGAAGCAGGAATGGGAAAGGGGAAGGTGGCTCTGGAGCAGGAATTCCTGGATGCAGCACTGCAGTGAGTTTTGCCTGGGCTCAGCCTCTGCCTGGACTAATTCCCTGATCCTGAAAAGCTGGGGAAGCTGGGAATGCCCAGCCTGGAGAAGAGAAGGCTCCAGGGACACTTTAGAGCTTCTTCCAGTGCCTGAAGGGGCTCCAGGAGAGCTGGAGAGAACCAGGGACAAGGGATGGAGGAGCAGGACACAGGGAATGGTTTCCCACTGCCAGAGGGCAGGGATAGCTCAGATATTGGGAAGGAATTCTTCCCTGGAACAGAATTCCCAGAGAAGCTGTGGCTGTCTCTGGAAGTGTCCAGGTCCAGGTTGGATGGGGGTCTGGAGCAACCTGGGATAGTGGAAGGTGTCCCATGGCAGGAGCTGGAATTGGGATGACCCTCAGAGGTCCCATCCCACCCAAATCTTTCCATCCTCACCTGGAGAACCAGAGGCACAATCCTGTGGGTAGGCTGGGCTCCAAGCCCATGGATAACTGAGTCTGGAGTGGAAAAAATAATAAATTCCTTGGTAAAAAAGAGGGAGATTTGATCCATTGGTTTTTTGCAGGGCCACCAGCAACCACAAGGTGAAGGAGACGGTGGCTCTGGAGCTGAGCTACGTCAACTCCAACCTCCAGCTCCTGAAGGAAGAGCTGGAAGAGCTCAACAGCAGCGTGGATGTGTATCAGAACGACAGGTGGGTCTGGGAAGGGCAGCCTGTTCCCCTGGGATTTCATTTTTCCTGCTGTTATGGAATTTTTCTGGGAGCAATTTGGGGAGTTTTTCCGTTCTTGCCCTGCTCTGTCTCATGGCCGAGGGTTGGGATGGCCTTCAGAGGTTACAAACCTTTCCATGGTCAGGGAGCAGGAAGTGGTAGCTGGAGGAAAGGGGAGGATTTGGGCATGGGCCAGAATTCCTGGAATTTTTTCATCCTGGGAATGTCAGTGGTTCCCTTCTAGAGCTGGAAGGAGACAAAAATCAGCTTTTTTTAGGGAATACTGGGATGTTTTGGGATAGATGGAGCATCCTTTGGACACTGATGTCCCCCAAAGCAGGAGGAACAGGGAAGAAAGAACCATCTTCCCTTGTACTGTCCCCCTTTTCCTGACAATCCCACCAGAGCTCTTCCCAACAGGATATTTTGCTGATGGGAATCACCATGCCTGGAAGTGTCCAAGGAATGACTGGATGTGGCACTCCGTGCTCAGGGCTGGGTGGGATCATCACAGGTTGGACTCGCTGATCCTGGAGGTCTTTTCCAGCCTAAATCTGGGATGCTGGGATTGTTTTTTTCCTCCTTTTCCCTTCCTGAGGTGGATGGCAGCACGAGGTGTGGTGTAGGTGGGATGGGATGGGATGGGATGAGCTCCAGAGGTACCTGGATAATCTCCAGAGGAACCTCGTTAGGTTCAGCAAAGCCAAGTCCAACGTCCTGCACCTGGGATGGGGCAATTCCAAGCACAAATCCAGGCTGTGGGGTGGTGAAGGGATGGAGAGCAGCCCTGAGGAGAAGGATTTGGGAATGTTGGTGGATGAAAATCTGGAAATGCCTCATCCGTGGGTATTCACATCCCAGAAATCCCCCCTGTCCCAGGCTCATCCCACAGCATGGGCAGCAGGAAAAGGGAATTCTTCCCCTCTGCCCTGCTCATGGGAGATTCCCACCTGGAATTCTGCATCCAGCTCTGGGGTCCAACAGCAGAAGGACATGGAGCTGCTGGAGCAGATCCATAGGAGGCCATGGAGATGCTCCAAGGGCTAGAGCCAGGCTGGGAGAGCTGGGAATGTCCAGCCTGGAGAAGGGAAGGATCCAGGGAGATGTCAGAGCCCCTGGCAGGGCCTGAAGGGGCTCCAGGAGAGCTGGAGGTGGAGTTGGGACAAGGGATGGAGGGACAGGACACAGGGAATGTCTTCCCACTGCCAGAGGGCAGGGTTAGATGGGATTTTAGGAAGAAAATCTTGACTGTGAGGGTGGTGAGACCCTGGAATGGAATTCCCAGAGAAGCTGTGGCTGCCCCTGGATCCCTGGAAGTATCCCAGGCCAGGCTGGGTGGGGTTTGGTCCTGTGGAAGGTGTCCCTGCCCATGGCACAGGGTGAAAATGGATGATCTTTAAAGCCCCTCCCAACCCCAACTATTCCATGATCCCACATTTCTGAGCCCATCCACGTGCTTTTCCAGGCACATTCCCTATCAGGGATGCTCAGTTTTCCCAATTTGCCACTTGATTGCCCTGCTTTGAAAAGGAATCAGGAGCAGCAACAACAACAACCCCAAACCCTGCCCAGGCCAAACAAAACCCCCTTTGTTTATTCCAGGCATTGGATTCCAGTGGGAATCTCGTTAGGGAATGAGCAGTAATGGCTTTCTGCACTAATTATAGCTCCTGGAGCTCTTTGTTCCAAGGAAAACGTGGCTGCAAATTCCCTGCCTCGCTCTCCTGGTTTTCATAACTTCCTTTGCCTCTTTTCTCCCTCAATTAAGGATTAATTAACGAGTTATCAGCAATTTGGGGGGATAATAAGCAGGGGCTGTTGTGTTGGTGAGGGCTTGATCCTGCCTTGCCCAACATCCAGGATTCCTCTGAAAAGCAGGAGCTGGAAAAATAAGATGATTTGGGGGTTTTTTTTGCACTTCTCATGTTGCCATTCCCAAATCTTTTTGGGAAGGGCATTTTTCCATGTGGAGTCAGAGCACAAGCCCAGGGCAAGGAGCTGCTTCCTTTTAACCTCCAACCCACAAGGATCCATCCAAGATCTTTAATCCAGCCACCAAACAGGTTCTTGTCTTCTTCCAGTGAATCCATCAGCGTTCCCATGATCCCTCTGGGACTCAAGGAGACCAAGGAGCTGGATTTGCTGGTGCCACTCAAGGTGAGCTCTGGGGTTTCATGGTTGGATGCTGAGGCAGATGAAATTCATTTCCCAGTTTGGAAAAGCTGACAAAAAATAAATTCATGGAGAGGAGCTGGACTTAAAACACGGGAAAGTGGGAGATGGAAGTCTGGAGGTGCTGGAGAGCAGGAAAGGGAGGAGATTATTGCTTAGTGCAGGTCTCCTTGTGTAAAATTCTTACACAGAACTGCCATGAATCTCCTTTTAAATCATAAACCCCAGGATTTTCTCCTGTTTCCCGATCCAGGATTTCATCAGTGAACACTATGGAGAGGAGGGTGTCCTGTTTGAGAAGGAAATCAAGGAATTCATGGAGCTGAGACAGGTTGGTGTCCCTTGGCTTCCAGAGTTTGGCCTGTCCAGGATCCCTCCTTGGAGATGCCACTTTTCCTCTCCTCCTTTCTCACAATTCCATATTTATCCTTGTGTTTCAGGGTGCAGCATTTCCATGCTGGAGCACCTTGGACTTGTTTATAGGTTCCAAACTATTACAGATTATTCAGGAGTTGTTGATTTTCCTTGCCCTCACTGCTGACCTACAAATGAGCAGCAATAAAATTTATACTGCAATCATTATTTATGAATATTAATTCCCTCCTGAACAACTCCTCTCTCTCCAGACAGGCCTTGGAGAAGAGGAAATTTAAAGCAGTCTGGGAAAGGAGGGGGGGAAAATTCCTGTTTATTCCATAGGATTTATAGAATCAGAATTTCCATGAGTTTTTCCAGCAGAGCTCTCAGGCTGCTGCTTCCACATTTGGGTGTCCCAGCACCCAAACTTTCCCCATTTGAACCTCAGAATCATGGAATGGGTTTGGATTGGAAAAGCTCTTAAAGATCATCCAATTCCATCCCCTTCCATGGGCAGGGACACCTTCCATTGTCCCAGGCTGCTCCAAGCCCCTTCCAACCTGGCCTTGGGCACTTCCAGGAATGGGACAGCCACAGCCTCTCTGGGAATTCGATTCCAGCCCCTCACTACCTTCACAGGGAAGAATTCCTTCCCAGTATTTATCTGACAGTGGGAAGCCATTCCCTGTGTCCTTTCCCTCCATCCCTTTTCCAAAGTCCCTCTCCAGCTCTCTTGGAGCCCCTTCAGGCACTGGAAGTTCTCCCTGGAGCCTTCCCTTCTCCAGGTGAACACCCCCAGCTCTCAGTCATTCCTCAGGGGCCCTCAGCCTCTCCCAGGGAGGTTCCTGCTCTTTTCCCATCCCTGTCTCCTCTCCCATTCCCGCAGGCCATGCGCACCCCGAGCCGCAACGAGGCCGGGCTGGAGCTCCTGATGGAATATTACAACCAGCTCCACTTCCTGGAGAGCCGCTTCTTCCCTCCCAACAAAACCTTGGGCGTCTTCTTCCACTGGTGGGTGCAGCTTTCCCTGTCCCACCCGGGTGGGGAGGGAGTCAGGATCCAGATTTCCACGATGGAATCTCTGCCGGGGGCTGGTGGACACCACGATCTGGATTTGCCGTTGCCTTGGGCTGGGTTAATTTGGGGAGGGAGAAGGAAACGCAAATCCCACGGGATGTGCCTCGTTGGGAATGGTGCCTGCAAGGCCACCTGAGCACTGGGAACCCTTCAGGCTTCCTCCTGCATCCATGGAGTGGTTCAGGTTGGGAATGACCTTCCAGATCATCCAGTTCCAACCCCCTTTCCGTGAGCGAGGACCATGACAGGGACACTCTGGGGACCGTGCCCAGGGGATTGGGCAGCTCTTGGCTCTTCCCTCCTCCAGGTACGACTCCCTGACGGGGGTCCCATCCCACCAGAGGGCCCTGGCCTTCGAGAAGGGGAGCGTCCTCTTCAACCTGGGAGCGCTGCACACGCAGATCGGGGCGCGGCAGGACCGCGCCTCCCTGCCCGGCCTCAACCAGGCCATCGATGCCTTCCAGAAGGCAGCTGGTGAGTGCCTTCCCCTCCTCCTCCTCCTGCTCTCCTTCCCAGGAGGCTTTTCCCAAAGGTGGGAGTAATCCACAGGAGCGCAGGAAGGGGTGGGAGCGGTTGTGGGAAGAGGCGTCTCCAAGGGGGTCACACACGGAGCACGAGGCGGCTCCACGTTGGTGTGGGTTGGGAGGAAGGAGTTGGGATGGTCCAACAGCCATCCCAAAGGATGGCCCAGCTGTGGAGAGGGGAGATGCTGATCCAACTCCTCATGGAAAAAAAACTGAGCCTGGAACTGGGATCACTCAGGGCTTTAGAGAAGAAACTGGGCACAAGGATGGTTTAGATGACAAGGGTTGGACCTCAGATCTTCTTACCCACCACTGATGCTGAGATGTTTGATGTTCTTGGAGGGAAACCTGCCTGCTCCCAACGTTTGGTTCTCTTCTTCACAAGCCTGCTAACTTCCAGGAGCTCTCCTCTCCTCCAGGTGCCTTTAACTACTTGAAGGAAAATTTCTCCAACGCTCCCAGCCTGGACATGAGCGCGGCCTCCCTGACCATGCTGGTGAGGCTGATGGTGGCCCAGGTCCAGGAGTGTGTCTTTGAGAAGATGACCTTGCTGCGTGCCCAGAACGACTTCCTGGCCCGCCTGCAGCTGGCTCAGGAGGCAGCAAGGGTGAGGATTTTGGGAAGAGAGGATTTGGGTGGGATTTTGTGGTCGGCAGAACCTTCTGGCAGAGCACAGCCTGCCGTCACCATCTCCTGAGGGACCTCCTGCATCCTGTCTCTTCCCTTTTCCCAGGTGGAAGATGTTTACTCCCTGGTGCACCAGACCATGAGCCAGCCCCACGTCAAGGATTACGTTCCCTTCTCCTGGACCACCATGGTGCACGTCAAGTCGGAGCATTTCAAAGCCCTCTCCCATTATTTCGCTGCCATCGCCCTCTGCGACTGCCCCGGTGAGTGCCCGGCCTGGAGGGAGCTCCCTGCTCATCCCAGTGCTGATTCCACATCATTCCTGGGCTTTGGGGAGGGAATTCCCACAAAAAGAGGTCGTGGATGCAACATCTGAAGTTTCTGGAATGCTCTGAGCTGTGGGTCTTCTTCATGGACTCAGCAATTCATCCCCAAGGCAGATTTTCCCATATTTCTGCTTTCCACAGGGAAAAATCCTAAGGGAGGAAGGAAAAAGCTGCTGGAGGGGGATGTCACCTGCTGTCACCTGCTGTCCCCTTCGGGGCTGGGTGGGGAAATGAGGGTCAGTGCCTGCCCAGCTTCCTTCAGGTCTCCTTGTGTTTGTGCCAGCTGAAGGCTTCAAAAACCAAAAAATCCAAACATTTAACTTCCAGCCTCATTGGATGGATGTCCTGGGAATCTCAGGGTGGTGGCAGCGAGGTACACACAGTTCCATGGAGAGTGACTTCGAGGTGTGACCCTTGATCTCCATCTGTGACACCCCCGACACCCTGGGAGCAATTTTGGGATGGAGCAGAGGGTCCGGGGGTGGGCAGCAGATGCCCCTGGTGGCCTTTGGTGTCACCTTGTGTGGCTGAGGAGCTTTTTTGAGGGCTGGCTGCCAAAGCCAGCGCTGTGACAGTGACACCAGCGGCTGCCAGACTGTCCTCACACCCTCCCCCTCTCCAGAGCCTGCCCAAAATCTTCCTGGGGCCCTGTGGGCGTTGCAGAAGGTGGATTCAGCAAGGAGATGGGAGAGAGGGGGATGATGGGGAGCTGGAAGGGTTTAAAGATCCAAACAGGAGAGGGTGGTGATGGGATTCCATGGGGTTCCAAGGGGCAGGGCAAACATTTCCCCTAAAATCTTTGGTGTCCTTAGGCACTGTGGGAAGCAGAAATACCTAATTTGGGAATTTTTTTTTTTCCCTGCTGTTCCTGCTCCCACCTCTCCCTTGTCAAAATAACAAATCTTTTTGCTTCCACAACCAGCTGGGAATAAATTCCTTACGCTGCAGTTTGATCCCTCAGGGATGCTGACATGGCAGGAGCTGGCACAGGGGAGAGCCAGCCCTGGAGCTGCCAGTGCCCAAACCCTCTTGATCCCTGTGCTCACCAGGCTTTTGGGATCCTCTGTTTGGAGCAACAAAACTCCCTGGAATAGGCTGGGTTGTTTCTTAACCCACTCTGTGTCCAGGGAAAGAGGCTGCTGTGCAACCCTGAGTGAGCCAAAGAGGATTAGGAACAATTTGGGCTAAAAAAAAGGGTTTAGAGAGCCTTGAGTGGGGTTTGGAGAGCCTGGGAGAGCTGCATCCATCTCTGTTTTTCCATGGATTGCACTAGGGGCTGAAGGAAAGGGAGACTCTAGAGCCCCTTCCAGTGCTTGAAGGAGCTCCTGGAGAACTGGAGAGGGATTTTGGACAAAGGGATGGAGGGACAGGACACAGGGAATGGCTTCCCACTGCCAGAGGGCAGGGAGAGATGGGATTTTGGGAGGGAATTCTTCCTTGTGAGGGTGATGAGGGGCTGGAATGGAATTCCCAGTGAAGCTGTGGCTGCCCCATCCCTGAAGTGTCCTGGTCCAGGATGGATGGGGCTTGGCAGCCAAGTGGGAGTGTCCCTGCCCATGGAGAGGGGTTGGAATTGGATGGTCTTGAAGGTCCCATCCAACCCAAACCATTCCATGATTCCCTGACTTTGTTGTCTCATTGGTCTCCATGTCAGTGAGCTCCAGGTGGGGAAATCCCAGGGCTCTGTATTCCCAATCCTGCTTCCACACTGGAGCAAAGGAAGGCAGGAAAGAGGGAAAAAAAACCCCCTGTGTTCAGGATAAATCCTGCCCTTAACTTCGGATCCCTGGGCTCATCCCTGTGCCCATCCATGATTCCTTGCTGGATGACAGGAAGGTGCTGCCAGGGCCACCTGAATGTGGACGTGGCTTCCTTGGTCCCCTTGTCCCCTCTGCCATTGGGGGCTGGGTGGCCCTGACCTCTCCCTAATCCCCTCCCCATCCATTCCCTCCCCACAGCTCCCTCGGATGCCGAGCTGCTGGAGCAGGAGAAGGCTTTCCTGCAATTCCATGTCACCATGCCAGAGGGGCCATCCCTTGGTGCCCTGCTGCAGGATCCCGAGGAGAGGAGGAAGCTGGGTGAGCACACATCTCTGGATTCCATCACGATGAGATTTTAGGGGGGGATCTCTCCGTGCAAAGAGGGATTTCCCAGGAAATTCCTTGTCCTGGGAAGCAGGAAAGCATCACAGTCCCCTTGGAGGACCAACTCGTGGTGCTTGTCCAGCTCTGAGAGGAAAAATTCCAGGTGTTCTGGGCCAGGTAACATCACCCAGCACCGTGGATAAATCCACAGGGACACGGAGATCCTGGAAGCTCCTTGCTTTGGGCTGACTTGGCTGGAAAACAAGGCACAGCAGATGCTCAGGGGGTGGCTCTTTCAGCTGCAGCGAATTCTTGGGAGACAAGAACTTCTTCCCATGCGGAATTTCAGCTCCAGGGGAAGGAACAGACGCTGCTTATTCAGCTGAAGTCGCGTTTTGGCAGCCCCTCCTCAACGGGGCTGCATCAAGAGCAAGCTCAGCACTTGGAATTTGGGGTGTTGCCTCCCCCAGGAGCTCTTTTCCCTCCTTGCACACGTGTGGAAGGAGGCTGATTCCACCCAGCAATGAGTTTTTGGCTTCAGCAAAATCCTTCAGGATGCTCAGCCAGATTTCACTGGAAAACCTCCAAAGAAACCCCAAAATCCAAGTGTTTTATGGTGACACCACCCCAACACCACGAGGTGTGGTTTGCATCAGCTTTTCCAGCTCTGCCTGATTTTCCTGGGGAAAACAGGCTCTGTTCAACATTCCTGGTGAAAAACAGACCTGCAGACACCAAGCTCAGCTTGGATTTGGTTTACAGGAAGGGAAAAACTCAGAGAGGTTGTGGATCTCCATCCCTGGAGGTGTCCAAGACCAGACAGGGCTTGGAGCAACCTGAGATAGTGGAAGGTGTCCCTCCCTATGGAAAGGGGTTGGAATGAGACGAGCTTTAAGGTCTTTTCCAACCCAAACCATTCCTTGATTCTGTTATTATTATTATTCCCCATGATTTCACATTTTACAGATTTGATAAATATTCTCAAGGAGGGACTCCCCTCTCTGTTTTCCATCCAACCCCAAAGCATTCCCTGGATTGTTGTTAAGTTCCTGTGGCTGCGGATCCCGGGAGGGATCTGGAGCAGACCTCGTCTCCCTGGATTCTGTTGCCACCGTGTGTCCTGAACGTGAAATGCCACAGGCACACGTGACTCCATGAGACACACACACACACACAGGGAGCTTTTCTGGGAGTTCAGCCTTGGATACGGCTGCCTTGGTTGCAGTTTCCCACGGAGGAGATGCTCTGCGTTGATCTCCGTGGGTCACTGGGATCTCAGCTCCTCTTTCCCGACCGATTCCATTCCCCGAGGGTGGGAACGCGCTGAAGGCGAGTGGAGAAGGAGCAAAGGGCAGAGAGCAGGACCTGCAGGACGAGGCAAAGGCTTAGCCTAGAAAACAGGGGATGTGTTGCACCTTCCCAAGGAGGACGGGGCTGGGCTGTTCTCCGTGTTCCCGTTCCCGAGGGATCCGAGGCGACGGAGAGAAGTTAATTTGCTCGGGAGATCGAGGTTAAAGCGTGAGGGAAGGGACGTCGGGGGTGGTTTTTCAGGAACATCTGCCAGCTCCGGCGTCAGGGGAGCGAAGTAGGTCACCCTTCAAGGTCCCTTCCCGGCCCCTCCACGGGCTAGGACCGACCCCGTTTAGGGCTGGGAACGTGACTGGGCTGTCCCTGAGTCACAGCGGGGTGGTGGCACCGCTCCTGGAATCCGTGGGCAGCCGAGCGAGCGGGAAGCGGCGCCGGAGCCGCCGCTCCGTCGGGCTCAGCTGCCTCTCTGCTCCCTGGCAGGCAAAGCTCACCTCAAGAAAGCCATCATGAAGCACGAGGAGGCCATGAGGATCCACGGGCTGTGCAAGATCCTGAGGAAGATGGACATCCTGCAGGAGGTCCTGTCCTTCGCCCACAAGCGCTCCCTGAGCAAATATTCCGAGATCGACCACGAGGAGGATTTCTTCGAGACGGGAGAGGCTCCGGACATCCATCGTGAGTGGGATGGGGGGTTTTTTGGGATTGTGGGTGGGATGGGGGTTTGTGGGTGGGAAGACTCCACGGGGAGTTCTGCTGTTGGGCTGGATGATCTCTGAGTTCCAATCCAAACTATTCCAGGATTTTAGGTCCTGGCTCTCTGCTGTCCCTCTTTGGGATGGCAGCAGCTGCCTGAGGTCACCCCCTGTCTGTGCTTTTCTCTCCCTCCCATCAGCCAAAACGCACCAGAAACCCGAAATCAAATCCCCCAACTTCTCCCAGGTGAAGGTGACCGACCTCTTCCACAGGCTGGTACGTACAGCCCCGGGAATGGGAATATCCCGAGGGAGCAGCTGTCTCCTCCCCTTCCCCTGCATGCTCTGCTTGCCTGGATTCCTTCCTCCTGCAGCCTCTTCTCCCTCTCTCCGGAGGTTTTCCCTGGAGGAGGGCTGGGATGTGTCTCTGTGGCACCTAAATGGGTCACAAAGCCCCTCCGGTGACTGGGGGGAGCAGGCACAGGAATTTTGGGTGGGCTTTTCCCCTGGGACCCTTGGGAAGAAGGGTTTTGATGGCATCAGGAAAATCCCACTTGGAGCTTTATCCCCACCCTCTTGAGGCTTTTAGGGTGCTGTGGAGCCGGACCATGAGACACGACAGTGGTGGGATCTGTGGTGGGGTCATCCCCTGAGTATCCCAGGGCATCTCAGCCCCAGGGCAGGCAGGGTCAATATCCTGCTCCTGTGGGAATGGAAAAGCAGGAAAAAGAGGGGAAAACAGGAAAGAACTGGGGAAAAGTGACCCTGAAGTGGTGACCTGTCCCACCACCCTGCTCCTGGTGGCATCCCCCAGATCCAGACAGCCTCAACCCCCACCATCCCTTCTTGGATGACGGGACTGTTCTCCCTACCAAAGACGGGATTTCTTCCTCCGCCCCCTCCCCATCCCAGGTTTTTTTTTTACAAGGCTGCACACTTCCAGGGAGTTGAAAAGGTGCTTTCCATGTTTCCTGCCTCCTGCCAGGGCCCCCTGTCCGTGTTCTCAGCCAAGAACAAGTGGTACCCAGCTCGGAGGGTGCACCTGATGAGGGGAGAGAACGGCTTCGGGTTCACCCTGCGCGGAGACTCCCCCGTCCTCATTGCCGGCGTCATCCCGGGGGGCTGCGCTGCCGTGAGTATCCCAGTGTCTTCCCATTCCCTTGGGAATGCTGGCAGGGGAGCTGCCTGGAGGGATTCCAGGTGATTCAGGAGACTCATCCGTGCTGGAGCTCGGGCTGGGGTTTGCAGGTGGGCGTCATGGAAATGATTAAGATTAATTTTTTAAGGAGGTAGCTAAGGAGAAAACATGGAATTTCGCTCAGTTTTTAACTGCTGGAAGCTCATCCAGTTCCCTCGTCACTCGTGGTGGGATGTGACGGTGGCTGGAACAAGATGGCACGTCCAAAGAAACAGGGGAAGCTCTGTTTTCCATCAGAAAATGCTGGAGAATCCTGGTGGGATGCCTTAAGGGTCTCCCTGCTCCCTCAGTACCAACCCATCCATCCAGATCCCAGCATCTCTGGAACAATGCTCTCTTCAGCAGCAGGATCCCATTCTTCTATGGAAAACTCAAATCTCCCCCAAAGATTGGGATGTGATTTGGGACCAGAGAAAGATTTGGACAGATATGACCCATATCTGGAGCAGAGTTGTGTCTCCTCCTCCGCCTGGAGAAGGGAAAGCTCCAGGGAGAGCTTGGAGCCCCTTCCAGTGCCTAAAGGGGTCCAGGAGAGCTGGAGAGGGACTTGGGACAAGGGATGGAGGGACAGGATGAGGGGGAATGGTTTCCCAGTGCCAGAGGGCAGGGATAGATGGATATTGGGAAGAAATTCTTGGATGTGAGGGTGGTGAGGCCCTGGCAGAACTTGCCCAGAGCAGCTGGGAAGTATCCAAGGAGCAACCTGGGATAGCGGGAAGTGTCCCTGGTGTGGGACTGGATTATCCTGAAGGTCCCTTCCAAACCCATTCCAAGATCCTCTGACATTTCCCTGCAGGAAGCCGGGCTGAAGGAAGGGGACTACATCATCTCAGTGAATGGCAAGGACTGCAAGTGGTCCAAGCACGCCGAGGTTGTCCAGCTGCTGAAGAGCACCGGGAAGGAAGGGGTGGACATCGGAGTCATCACCCTGCAGGGCTCGGAATGTCCCAGAGCCGTAAGTTGGGAAACCACGGGGGAATTCCCCCCTGGAGCTCTGCCTGCTCTGCCCTGCAAGCTTCACTCCCCCTCTCCCACCTTTCCAGGCGGACAGGAAGGCAGCAGCCATGTCCTCGGGGTCTGGAATGCTGAAGAGCAACAAGGAGAACAGCAGGAAGAGCCTGATGAACAGCAAGGGCGCCAGCACGCTGCTGGTGTGGGGCAAGAGGAGCAAGAGGAGCAAGAAGAGCACCTACAGCGGGGTCCCCTTCACTGCTGTGGGGGACAACGAGGCCATGTACTGACCCCGTGCTCCTCTGGTGTCCCCTGAGCTCCAGGACTGGCTGCCCAGGAAGATTCCCAGTCCTGGCTGGGCTGTGAGGAATTCCCAGACCCGGGAACGCGCCACCGGTCGGATCCGCGCCGAGAGGTGAGCGAGGCACCTCCACCTCTCCCAGCTCCTGTGTCCAAATCCCCCAGATTTCCCTTCAATCTGGGGGAAACTGGGGTTTATTGTTAATTTTGGGATTTTTTTGGGGTTTTTTTGGCTCTCAAGGGGGTCGGGGTGGGGGAGCTGTGCTAAAGCAGGGCCTGGTTTGTGTCTTCTGCTTGGCCAAGCCCCAGCCATTAAAGCAAAAGTGTCACCTCCTGTAGCATCTCCTGGGCTTTCTCTGCGAGCTGCGAGATGGAACTGCTCTCCAAGAGCTGCTGGAGGAGCTGAATCCTTCAGCTGAATCCTCCCAGACTCCCCTTTTTTTGGGAGAGGGGGCACTGATGACTTGTGGTGATCCCAACCCAGCAGCATCTCCCAGGTGGGGCTGTCCTAACAAAATAGGATGGTTTGACCATTTTTAGTCCTTTTTTGGGTTTTTTTGGGGGGAATGAACCCCCAGCTTGGCTGAGAAAATCCAGCCCAGCTGCCCAGCCGGATTCTTGGGAAGAAAAAGGAAGGATTTAACGTGCAGTTGTTGTCTGGCTTTTTTAATCAGGAGACGTGGATTGCCCTAAATATTCTGTGAGGAGATTAATAGCTAAGAGCCTTGGAGGGGGGTTGGTTTATTTTTCCTGGGAGGAGATTAAAATTCCAGGAAGATATCTCCTCCAGATTATTAAACTCCTAAATTTGTGCTCCTGTTGGATCTTGCACATGTTGCTAATTCCCTAACACTGCTGTCAGCATTCCTGGGCAGGCCTGATGGATTTCAGGCATCTTGGTAATTGTCCTGGAAATGCTTGGGAGACTCCAACAAAACAGATTGGCAAAATTTTCCTCCATCCTGTTTCTTGCCTGGTGCATTATTTTTTCCTGAAGGCTGAGGAGGTGTCTGGTCTTCAGTGCTGGGATGATCTCAGCAGGTAGAAAATTCCCTCGGGAGAGATGGGATTGTATTTTTGTACTTTTGAAGGAATTTCTAGGGGTGGTTTAAAAGGAGCAACGTGGCCACAGTGTCCCCTGGAATTGTGACCTCTTCGAGTGGCTCCTCATCCATTTTCCA